>PVIA01004069.1:0-148903 GCA_004024845.1 Tonatia bakeri
TTCTTTCTGTCATTCTTTTTTTTTAATTTTATTTTAATCATTGTTCAAGTACAGTTTTCTGTCTTTTACTCCCATCCCAGCCCACCCTCCTCACCTCCCTCCCATTTCCACCCGCCCTAGTTTTTGTCCATGTGTCCTTTATACTTGTTCCTGTAAACCCTTCCCCTTTTCCCCTGAAATTCCCCTGAAATTCCCCCCCCCCCCGGTCACTGTCAGTCTTTTCTTAAGAATATGTGACAAGCCACTTGAAATAAAATTTCCTGTGTTTGAAACACGGATTGTATCAGGAAGCACAGCACTGGGCTGAGAACAGAAGATAAAACCTAGCGCCCTGCTGTGAAGGAACGCTCCCACCAAAAATGTAAGACATTTTGATACTCACAATACGTCTTCTGAAATGTAAGAAAATAAGGCTCAGATGATAATGAATGTGCGTGGTGACTGGGTTCCGCCATGATGGATTAAAAGACTTTGTCACTAAATGATTTCGTAACCACCTTCAAAAGAGCAACACTTTGGAAACCCAATGAACGATGTATAAACTTCGTCACAGTTTATGTCAAGCATGGTGTTTTTAAAGAGAATAATAAATCACATTTTGGCATTCCATTCTTTCCCCATGGCAAATTCTGTTCATGCCGTTTCCTCCGAACTTTCAGTTCTGCAGACAATTGCCCATCCTTGTTTCCTTTAGTATCTATAGCATTTACTGCATGTTTTTTCAGGCATTAAGTATTGAAAAGGCTCCTGGGGAAAATATTGTCCATTCCAGCTTTTCCTTCCTCTCTTCTTTTTAATGAAACACTTTGAGTATCTAGAAAAAAAGACAGACCCATTTGGCTTAGTTTAGGGATCGTTGTTACCATGAGCCCTGGCAGGAGGGGGTTTGGGCCTGTCCTCCGGGGCCTGCACAGGAAGACTCAGTGAAGATGCCCAGCAGCAGTCTTCAACAGGTGCTGTTTTCTAACTACTGCAGTTCCCGTGACCAGACGTGATATCATAGCATTGAGCGATTTAAAAAGATGCTGTTGCTTTAGAAGCGACCTGTAGGCAGAGAAACATCTTTCTAATCTCTCAGGCTAGGATACTTTAGTGACCACCTCCCCCCTTGCGTCTTCTCTTTCCTCTCTAATACCTCCATTTCCCCACGCTTACTAAACATTTACTGTGTACAGAGGAACACACTTTTGATACACAGAACAGCATGCTTGATTCTCAAAGTATGCTAAACAAAAGGAGACAGCCACTGTTTATTTGCAAAACTCACCTAGAATTACAGAGTGCAGATCAGGAATTACCTCAGGCCCAAGTGGAGAAAACTGGCTCTATAGGAGCATCAGGGAACTGCGGGGTGGTGGACATTTTCTAACCTTGATCATGATGTGGTGGCCCAGGTATGCAGAGTTGTCAAATCTCACAGAACTGTTTGGTTAAAATATGTGTATGTTGTATATAAAGCTTAACTTAATAAAGTTTATTAAATTAAAAAAAATATTTTTAAAAGCAGGACAGGTAGTCATAGGAGGAAGACAAAGGGGCAGCCAGGGCAGGAAGCAAAGGGAATGCAAGCAGCGAAGGGCAGGAGCTGTTACAAATGAAGACACCGAAGTGCCGACTCGGGGCCCAGGTGGATTCTCGGGGACCCTTCCAGGCACGTGCCAATTCTGATCACACCAGACACCATCAGTACTTGCTGTTTCTTTTCCCATGCTGGTAACCAGTCTGTTCCCTATAACTTGAAGTGATTTTCTTCTTTCCATGTAATTCCAATGCCTAACTCAATTTTTTTTCCTTAAAGTTCTCTCAACTCCTGCAGTAGCACCTTAACAATTCTTGAATGAACTAATATAATGCAATTAATAACTCAGTTACCCTCTACTTGGGTTGCTTTTACCTGCAACCACGCTGGAAACTGGTTGAGGGAAGATTTCTAATATTTGTACTTCTGTAACCTCCTTTCCCACATTCCACTTACTGCTCAAGGAAGTGTGTCAAAATATGTCTTTACTTTCTCCCGTTCTTTTCATTTCTTCTCCCACAATCATAGTTTATTGTCTCTTGCTTAGACTATTGCAGTATAGCCTTAATTGGTCTCTCCGCTCTATTCTTATGCCACTTTGTTCTCTACATAGCATTCAGAATGATATCTTTTAAAAGTAAATGCTGCCCTGGCTGGTGTGGCTCAGTGGATTGAGCATTGGCCTGCAAAATGAAAGGCCGCTGGTTCAGTTCCCAGTCATGGCACGTGCCTGGGTTGTAGGCCAGGCTCCCAGTAGGGGGCGTGTGGGAGGCAACTGATCAATGTACCTCTCACATACTGATGTTTCTCTCCCTCTCCTTCTCCCTCCTTTCCCCTCCTTCTACAAGTAAATTAAAACATCTTTTAAAAAAAGAAAAAGTAAATCCTATTCTTTTACTCCACTCCTTAAAGTGCTCCCATGACTTCCCACTGCACTTAGAATAAAATGCTATCCCTGCCTAACTAGAGGCTTCCTTTGCCTTCTACCTCTTCCATTCCTCCTATTCACTGTGTTTCGCCAAACCAAGCCCTTTCCCAGCCCAGGGTTTTAGCAGTTGCTGTTCTTCTCCTAGAATCCTTTTCTTCCTGCTCTTTTGACGGCTTCTTACGTTTCAAGGGTCAACTGAAAGGTCATTCCTCTAAGACCTCTGGAAAGGAAAATCTGCCTCCTGCCAACCGAAGTGTTTTCTGTCATATAACCTTGTTTATTTCTTTCCAAGGAACTTAGCAAATACAAAATCGACCTTGATTGTGTATTTATTTAGTGGCTGTTATCTGTGTCCCCCCATCAGTTACTAACTAACCACCATGGGGATAGAATCTTTTATATGTTGTTTGTCTATATCTCCCCAGAAACTAGCATGAGATCAGCTTATTGAAGGGACTCAATAAGTAATCACTGAATGAGAGGCCATGTGAAAATGTAGGTGGCAAATAATAAGTACCCGGTGTTTGCTCTTGTTTTCCCCTGAAATTTTCTTTCTCTAAAAAATTTTTTTCTACCTCATTTTTACAGGTACTTCTATCATGACTGTAAAAGCATTTGCTCCCAAGTCAATTCGAGATAGCATTAAATATTCGATTTTTAGTGGAAATGAGGATGGAGTTTTTTCCCTGTGTCCCAACTCAGGTAAGTCTTCCCTACCCAATGACAATTTTACATCCTCTTCATTAATGTTATTAATAAGAAATACTTCTCCAAAGGAAGCTCAAAATTTGAAAGGTACAGATTGTTATAGGTAAATAGTTTAAAAGGTAAACAAGAAAGTTTTCATGGTAGCAGATGGGAAACTGTGGGAAATCAAGAACTATTTGTTTCCATGTCCTCACTAAGAATTCTGTTCTTCACATTTCCAAAATAGAAAGCTCCTATTCTACTTTTCTAACTTTTGAGATAAATTGGTTCCTACTTAAAATTCACCCATCTACTTGGGAGAACTGGAGCTATAGTATGGGGATCACTAATATTAACATTGAATTGAAAATAAGCACGCATGTCTAGTCTTTTCGTCAGATCCCTCCAGTTCGCCACTGAATGTCAACAATGCAATGAGAAAGGACAGCTGGAAAGGTTTCTGTGCAGTGGTAAAGAAATTACTTCCAAATACAGCATGTATTAAATTTAGTTTTAACAAGACCATTATTGTGTTTTAAATGAATACCAATTGATTATTTGAAACATATTTTTTTGACTAACAATTATGTAGTAGATACGTATCTACAGCTTCATTGTCAACCCTCAGGAAGAATGTTTTTAATAATGTCTATATTACCAGAGAACTGCCTTATTTAATCTGTACTGCATGCACATGGGAAGAATTGAAAGGGGGTAATTTCTTAAGCAAATGCCTCCTCGTCCAGAGTAGTGGTATGACTTTTTAATCCACATAGCCCTTGGTCAGGAGCTTTCTGAAGTGGCCTGCTAGGAGTCTGTGTCTCTTCGTCTCATCATTTGGTTAAAGGGTGGCACAGCTAGTCTGTTGGCAGGAGGGCTATTGCACGCATCACCAACCTTCAGTATCCAGGAAGCAGTCCAGGTGCCTGAGGGTTCCGGGAAAACAGCTAAGATTAGAGCTTCGAGGAAGAAGGAGCGCAGAGCTTGCATATTTTCCCAGGCTACCCAAATCTTTCTGCTCTCTCCCTCCTGGCATGGCCCACTGTTGGCCTTGTTTTTTTCTGGAGCATTTCATTAAAATGCAGATAAAATATCCTGAGAAAATGATTTTTTTTTTCAGTTTAAGTAGTTATTTATTTACGTTGAAATTTATTTCAAAATTCCATTGTGTGGTAGCTGTAAGATGATATGTTAAGGCATATAAAACTGTGTAATAGGCAATAGTCAAATAAAAACCTACCTACCTGTGCCCATCTTTGGGGTTGAGACGTTAGCACTAGAGCCTCGAAGTACCCTGGGCATCCCGCTCACATCTCTCTTCTTTCTCCCCAGAGGAAATCAGCAATCAGTAATCTGAATCTGGTCTGGATACTTGCCTTTATTTTTTCTTCATAATTTTCCCACTGTGTTTGAATCCCTAAACAATATGTTATTTAGTTTTACCTTGATTTAAACCACAGAATTGAATCATGCCTAGTGTGCTGCGCTGTGACTTGATTCTTTTGCTCAACGTGTCTCCTCTGATTTATAGTGCATAGACCCTGTTGTACACATTTAAGAGAAATCACAAAGAATGGCATGTACCTGCTGCCAAGGTTATGTATAAACTGGAACACAGCCATTGTCATCAGTACTCCCTTTGCACCTCTCTCTAATGGCATGCTTCCTCTCTATGGCTTCAGGCTGACCAGCGTCCTGCTTCAGGAGGAATCGTTCCCTTGTGACTTACAGTAAATGCATTCCTACATATAACTCTTGAATGTTGCTTTTTTCTACATTTTCTATAAGTGGATTCATATTCTTGTATTCTATAGGATTAGAATTTTTAACTCAAAGTTAGAGTCATTCATATTAATGTGTAGCTGGGGTCCTTTCATTTTCACTTCTTTCTGATGTTTTGCTGTAAGTCTGTATCACAACTTATTTATCCATTCTGCTATTGATGGGCAGTGAGGTGTTCCTGTCTGGGGATATAATGACAAGTCCTGTTAGGAACACCTGGTGTACAGGTAAGGAGTTCTTTAGGCCCCAGAGTCTACCCTGGGCCTATGCCTCAGAGGATGGATTCTTCAGCTATGTAGGTAGTACAAGATTGTTCTGTGAAGTGGTTTGTCCCACTTTACATCCCATCAGCATTGAGTGACAGCTGTCAAGCTTGTTCATGTCCTACTTTCTGTGGCCAACCTGGTGGGTGTGAGATGGTATCTCACTGTGCTTTTTATTTGCGTTTCCCCTATTGCTAATGAATTTGAGCAATTTTTTTTATAGTTTATTGACCATTTCTGTTTGCAAACTTCATATCCATATCTTTTGCCTAACTGTCTACTGGGTTGTTTGTATTCTCTTTCTGAAGTGTATGGATTTTAAATATATTTTGTTAGCATTTTTCCCTTGTTTTTTGATGCGAACATTTTTTACTGTTTGTGACTTATCTTTCACTGTCTTCATGGCATGTTATGATTTTAATGAGTTAGAATTAATCAGTCTCTTTGTAAGTTGTTTAAGAAACTCTTCCTTTCCATGAACTCATAAAAATATTCTCACATTGTCTTTTTAAATTTTATAGCTTTCCTGTAGCTAGGAAAAGGTTGTCTTCAATAGCTTTATTAAAGCTTACTTATGTCTTTAGGATATCTAAATTTGAGTTAGGGATAATGTTTTATCTTTTCTTTCTTTCATTTTTTTTTTCAATGAGATTGCCAATTGTTCCAAATGGCATTAACCTCCTCCTGTGTTCTGCAGTTTCACCATTGTCACAGATCAGGTTTCCATGACTTCTTACTGGGCTGTCACTCTTTTTCATTAATTTCTTGTGTATCCACACACTGACCCCACACTCCATTGCATTGGCTTTATAATAAGTCTTCATATCAGGGAAGCTGCCACCTCCCCCCAACATTTACCCCATCTTCATATTTTTCTTCATGAGTATATTAGCTGTTGTTGACCCTTTGCTGTAATATGTTACTGATTTCACTTGTGAAATTTTACACACACACCCAGAGGGATTTTTTCCCAAGAAAAGGAGGTTTATTCATAAATTTGTGAGTGATGTACAGCTGTCCATATCTTCATGCATACAGCCCACATAAACATGGCATGCACACTTGATTTCAGGTGAACCCTCACACAAATTAACAAAGAAAATGTCAAAACAAATCAGGTGACTCCAACCCGGAACTGAAGCAACTTCATCATCAGGCCACAATGTCCTCCTTTCAAATCACAGAAAGCCCTGCACAGCTGTGCATTGTAGATAATCATCACCTACTAAGAATTTCCTTTTTAAAATTTACTTTTCTCCTTTTTAATTGTGGTGAGAACATTGGCCGTGAGGTCTACCCACTCACATTTTTAAGTGTGTGATACAGTCTCATTAATGCCAGGCAGAGAGTTGTGCAGCCCGTCTCTGGAACTGACTCGTCTCACATAACTGAGAGTTCATGCCTGTCAGACAACAACGTCCTATTTCATGCCCCCCAGCCCCTAGAGCCACCTTGCTGCTCCCTGCTTCAATGAGCTTGCCTACTTTAGATGCCCCACGAAAGTGGAATCATGCAATATTCATCTTTCTGTGGCTGGCTGGGTTCACTTCACATAATGTCCTCCAGGTTCATTCACGCTGTCCCACAGGACAGGCCTTTCTTCTTTGTTAGCAATGAATAATGTGCTATTGCAGGTGTACACCACATTCTCTTTATCCTTCATTCACCGGTGACATTTAGTTGTTGGGATTTTCCTTTAAATTGTATTAATACAAATTTCAGTTTGGGGAAAACTTATATCTTTACAGTATTATCTTCAAAACCAAGGATAATATAGAAAATCACACCAAGATTTTTCTTTAATATATTTTGATAAAGTTTTAATCGTTTTCTGTTAGCAGACTTGCATATTTTTTGTTAGATTTAGCCTAAACACTTTATACTTTTTCTTGCTAAAGTAAATGGAAAAATGCTTTTTCTAAAGTGCCAGTGTACATATTTGAAATTGGTTTCATATTTTAATTTTGTGTCTAGCAAACTTGTAAACTTATTAATTTAGATATGTTTCTGTATAGTCAGCATATATATCATTGTCTGAAAGTGACTATTTTCCTCTGTGTTCATTGGAAGTTATATAGCTATTTCTCATCTTTTAATGGTTAGCTTAGCTATTGTAATATATATAATTAAAATCTAACATTAACTAATATCTTGCTCCTGAATGATACAAGAAATTTAGAAATCTTGAGCTCCGAATATCTTTTCTTTAATTTATAGGCCCTTGTTGACCACTATTTTAGCCCTTTCAAATTAGGCATTATTAATATTTTAAATAGACCTGCCCGCTTCCTTGTTGCCATCTTTGCTAACTGTTCCTTCTTATGTCTCAGACTTCTCTCCAGCACCATTTCCTCTCTCCCTGAAATGCATCCTTTAGTGAGGGTCTATTACAGTAAACTTCTCAGATTCTGATCATCTAAAAGTGACTTTATCTAGTCTTTGTTTTTGAAAGGTATTTTTTTCTGGGCTTAGAATTCTAGGTTCACAGTTAATGTCATCATTTTAAAGATACTATCCTACTGTCTTCTGGTTTCCGATCATTGCATTAATAAGTAAGATTTTGATCTAAATACAATTTATTTGTATTTTTAGACACAGTTTGACAAACATTGGGCAGTATCACTCTCACCTACATCTCCTTTTCATATTTTTCATCTCTGTCTCTTTTCAGTTTAGGGAACTACTGTATTTTTTACTTCCAGTTCTCTTGTGTTCTTTATCAGCTCTGCTTGATCTTTCAAAAACATAATCTCTTATTTCTTGTTCATGTTTCTGAGCTTCTTTTTTATATATGACATATTCTGTGGCCAATAATTCCAGCATCTGAAGCGTTTGAGGATGTATTTTGCTCTCTGTGGATTTGCTAGCTCTCATTCATAATGTCTCTTTTCCCTGTGTCTTTTGTGCTTAGCTATGAACCGCTCATTGTCCTTGAAACATTATTGTTTTGTTCATGAAGTTCTTCAAAGCCTGGGTTGAATTTCTTCCCTTTAGACAGGATTTTCTTTCCTTTCTGCAAATCACCTGGATATATCATCAAACAACACTTACCTTAAGTCTAATTATTGAGGGTTTTAAAAAATATACAGCTATGATAGTTTGATCACCATACATTCAGCCTTAAGTTCTCCCTGCCAGTCAACACCAAGGTCAAAAAGAGCAAGATCCTGCGCAACTATTTTTAATTTCTTTTTAAATATTGATTACTCATTTGGTGCATTTGGAGCTTTCGGGTTCATAGCTTCTTTTTCATTTTCCTATTAGGCCCTTCAGTTTTTGTGGGTTCAGTCTTCTTCCCTTGTTTCTCCATACCTTGTGGAGGTATCAGAGATGAATCTCAATGGAAGAAGCTGTGTCAGAAATCCTTTCAACAAAAATAGGATTTTAGTGCTCATTTACCTTCCCAGATTACTCTTTTCATTTATTTTTTGTCCTCTGAGGATTCTCTACTACTATGTCAACTCAATAATGTATTTCAGCACACACACGCAATTTACTAAGCATTTCAGTTGTTTTTGTCATGAAAATAATTTCAATATATACTTTATCCTATTGCTGTCATAAAACATTTTTAAAAATCATTAAGTATGACATCAAATTTATATTTTATGCCACTTTTGCCCAATCAATTGTTAAACTCCTATCTAAAGATTTTATGAATATATGTTCTTTAAACTGTATACCAGTTAAAATAGAAGACTAGTATGTATGATAAATCAATGGAGTTTAAGTTGTGGTCACTTTTCTTAGTGGTAAAAAATGGGAGAAAGCCATTTTATCAGTTATTGGTTGAATAAGTTATGATTAGATGGATTTCTGATGGGCACTGTGTTTTCTGTCCATCTGTGCCAGAGTCTGGTCTGTGTTCCATAGACACAAACCAAAAGTTTACTTTTTTATCCAAACATCCTGTCACTTTAGCTTAAAAATATCTATTATTCACTGCCTAAGCCAGCATGAATTTTGGAGTTTGACTAACCTTGTGTATGTCAATAACAGATGGTAGTATTCATTTCATTATTTGGTCGATTGACATAAAACAAAAATGATCAAACTTTCAATGTTTCAAGGATATAGCTTTAACAGGAGAGAGTTTAAAGGCTTTGGGATAACATAAATATTTATCACATTCTGCTTTGGCTGTGTATATAGGATGCATGTGCACAGTTTGTAATTGACTGAAAAAACCTGAGCATGCTATCAAACGTCTAGCATTTGAAAACTCTTAACCTCATTTTGATGTGTATTTCATAACTTGGACAAAAGCAATATGTGTACATGCATCAGAAGGAAAAGATTACTACAGTTTCATTCTCAAGTTGTTGTGTAACTGGCACTCCAACATATGAGAATGAACATGAATTCAGGGCTGGGAGGCCCTTACTCTAAGGAAGACATGGTCTTCTGCCCATACTATCAGTCAGAGCCCAGGAGTACTTTCATCTCCCCGGTGACAGTAAGTCCTTGATGTCTCTGAGAAAAATGTGCATGTATCATCCAAGGCAAAATGTGGATCTGGTAGGTGCGCCAGCCGCAAATTATCTCACAGACTGGTTATTGTCTTTTCCACTTGCATAACTTTCACAGCATATGCCAATTATTATGCCAAAAATAAAAACCAAGCAAGGAAAGCATTAGAGCTGCAGATCCATTCCAAGTTCAAAATTCCAATTATCAAAGCCTAAACACAAGCCTTTTATTAAAAACCCCACTTTGATCTGCACTGTAATTGGCACACTTTCTACTCAGTGACATTGGCAATTTAGTATTGCATTTCCATTGTATTTCCCTTCACTGGCAGCAAGAGTGCATGATAGCAAGCTGAGCTCCCTGCTTGGTGGAGACAGAGCTCCAGATGAGAGCTTTGGACCCACCTCAGACTGGGGCTCCTCTGCCATTTGGGGGAGCAGGCTCTGCCCTTGTTTCATGGAGGGTTCTCGAGACCAGCTTCCTTCATTACCTGCTCATCAACATGCAGCTTAATGATTCTCTAGCTGCCAATAGTTAGATGTATCCTAAATTTTGTCAGGGGTGTTGGTAACATCAGACTGTGGTTTGTAAAAGTAATTTGGTTTTAGTTCTAAACTGGTAATTAAATCTGTTGACAGTAAAGGAAAGTGATTTTATGAAACTTTAAATTTGGTAGTATAATGAGTTCTTCATAGAGAATATAAATATTTAATTTCTCTTAGTAACAGAACAGAAGCTATAAAATCCCCCCCAAACTTACTTAATACCAGAGTGAGAACATTTCTTGGGTGGTTGGTTGCCTGGGGAGACTGGTTCAGAGAGAGCACTAAGAACTGGGACTTCCAGACCACAGATCCAGAAACACGTTCCTTCACCAGAACATACAATTTCCCAACAATCTGCAGCTATTAAATTTTCTCTTTCTAAATACAGACCTTATATAAAGATAGTAAATCTACAACTAGTGATGGAGAGGAAGAGAGATGTAGGTACAATATTGGAATCTACACCATCCGACTTCAAAGAAACATTCTAAACATGCACCACATTACCTTTCACAGCGACCCTATGAAGTCATTATGAATATCCCCATTTTGCCCAAAAGGAGCCTGGGCCGTATAGGATCTGAATAACTGATGGCAGGTCACAGAGTTACTGGCAGTGGAGCCAGGTAATCGACCTAAATTAAGTAGCCAGGTCTAGGATCTGCGCTTGGTTTCAGGTTTCTCAAACTCCAGATCGATGCTCCTCCAGCAGATCCTTATTTGATGGAATCTCTGACAGTGAGAGCCAAGTAATTCATAATGATAAAAAGAATAATAACAATAAATTCAATAAGAAATCAGTTGAAAGGAGGTGGAAAAGATAGAGTAGAAAACAAAGACAGAAATGATATCATGGGAGGAATTTCCTTAATTTGGGAGAGAAACTTGAACATGGCAAACCCCCAAGGGTTACTTCTCTAGCCTGGCTATGCTTTTCGTACAAAGGCGTGACAAATGTGATTGGGTACCTTATGCGTGCCAGACTCCAAGGTAGGTACTGGGGATGGGATGGCATAAGAGACAGGTAACCATCCTCACCTTGCAGAACTCCTGAATCATGAGGAGTAACTGGGCTGAAGTGGTTGAACAAAGCACAGCAGGTGTTTGGGAGAGGCTGTTGAGGGCAGACAGTGATGGTACGGGGGCGGGAGGTCTGGAAAGGTCTCTGAGGAGGCATAGACGTATGGACTGTTTGTGGCAGATGGAAGAACCTACAGGGAAACCCTGGAATGAGCCTTTGAGAGGACATTTATGAGTGTTATGCCCAAGGCAGAGTGACATGATGGGACTTCTGAGGTGGGAGAAGCAAAAAATGATGAAATTCATTCTGATAGCTATGGAAAACAATAGAAGGGTTTTATACAGTGCAAGGACAATGTCATTTTTATTATTTAATTCAGACTGGGGACTGAACTGGTGGGGAGACCAGGTAAGTGGCTGATGCAGGGGACAAGATGGGAAATGCCAGTGGCTTGGAGGAGGGCCAGAGCAGTGAGGATGGAGAGAGGTGGATTCAAGAGATGCGTGAGAGGGAGGTTTCCCAGACATGGGGTGGACCAAACAGGGAGAAAGAGGATTTAAGAGACAGCGCCTGGATTTCAGATATCTTATAGCTTTTTTGCCTCCTACATTCTTTGCAAACATCCACGTGCCCTCACCTCTTTTCTTGCAATGTCCCCAATCAGTAGAGGAGACAGATCAGCCAACAGGGGGCTTTGAGGGTCAGGCAAGCCTGTGAACACAAAAGTGATTTGAGACGTTTTCAATAATAATTACATCAACTTCCTGTCTTTCTATCTTCCTGGGAATAAAAACAGGAGAACTCACTGTGAAAGAACCCAAGTTTCTTGATTTTGAAGTCAGAAAAGAAGTACGACTCATTGTGTTAGCTGAAAGTAGTGGGCACAGCGCCTATAGCAAAGTAGCCGTCTTGATACAAGATGTGAATGATAATTTCCCACACTTCGGGCAAAGCGTTTACCAAGTACCGGTGTCAGAAGGCCAGTTCCACAATGCTCCCGTCATACAGGTAACAGAAGCATGTTTTGTGCATGCATGTATGTGGATTATCATTAATCAATGTCCATCAAAATATGTCAGGTCTTTTTTGGGGCACATTAATTAGAGTTTAAATCTTTGTGAGGCATGTCCAGTGTTTGGTGGATGAATGAAACATTGGGTTAAAGGAAGTTTGGTGTTTCTGAGTTCACGTGTCTTCCTCTGTTTATTTAGCATTCAATTTGTGCCCACCTGCCTACTCTGGGGACTTGAACCCTAGCAGGAAATCTAGAGGGGCAGGAAAACAACTCGTTTTATAAATGCATATAGTTTAGTGGGGAAATCAGAAATGTAAGTATATAATTTAAATGCACATAATTAATGTCACAATACAAGTGTGCATTTAATGTGTTGAGAGAAAGGAGGAGACGCAAACTCTTCCGGGTGGAAAGCATAGGGCTTCACAGAAGAAGGACATTTGCACCAGGTCTTAAAACACATTTAGGTGTTCCCAAGAGGAGCTGCCACCAGGCGATCGTGAGCTGAGGCACAGATGCATGGACGCACTGCCTGAGTCTGAGACATGCAGATGTTTCATGTGTGAAAGGAACAGATGCACTGTTCTCAGGCCTCACCTGCAGGTCCCGGGAAAGAATCTGTTCACCAGGCAGTATGGCTGCATCTCTCAGTCCCATGCTCCTTGGTAGTCTCTCCACCTAGATGGCATAGAGTATAAAAATAAGTTTAAAGAATTTAAATTCATCAGTCAACTCATTCATAAACAAGATTTTGCATTCACTAATGGTTTTGTGATCAAAATGTAATGCAGACTAAATAAGATATCTCCATGGAGACGAACGAATAACTTTTGTCCTCCACACTACTTTGATAACTTGTCATATAAATGATCAGGGGGTAAATTGGTCAGCATTAAGTCAACTTTGTTTTATCTTTTTAAAGATCCTTTTAGGAAGAGACTCTCAGTATAATATAAAAAAGTTCAAGTATGGCTTCCTTTACAGGCAATACTTTAAGCAGTAAATAAAAAAAGCAAATGACAGATTATCATTCATTATGTGGAGGATTCCTGTATCATTTCTTTCCCTTTCTGGTGCTTAACTGAACCCACATATGGTACTGGAAATTTTCTATTCAAGCAAGCTAGATTTTTTAAACTATGTTTTCCTTTTGCCTAAAATCGTAGCTTCAAACATGTGCGACTCCTACCGGAACTTACTTGGAAATCATTTGAGTGAGTGCACAGACTTGTTTCCTACCCATTATCCACTTTATTGTAAAGTGACATGTAAGCTTCAGTAGTGATGCAGACCCCGGCCTGCGGGGTCTGTGTGTTGTGACTGCAACAAATTCACATGGCCTTCAGAAGCCCTATGGAGAAAAAGGGACGGCATGGCCGCTCTCTAAGTGAGAGAGGGCCCTGATCCCCGTCTGGACAGGCTTTTATTGTTTTTCTGGGTACATTACATAGAGGATGGTCCTCATTTACTATGCACAGTTTTGCTTTAGATGGCTTCTTTTTACATAAAACAAAGGAGAGGATGTTGCTAATTACTACAAAGAAAAAGGATATTTGCAAATACAAAGGAAAAAGCGGTTGAACTGGTTATACTCCATACTTGGGAGGTTTAGCTCAGATTTTAGGAAGTTACTTTGAAGGTATGCAGTAAGCATTTTCTGCCTCAATTCGGGGTAAGGGAGATTTAGCAAAAGCAAACCTCATAGCAGCCTAGGTACAATGCAGGCCTGATTCCCCATGGGAAAACCTATCCTCGAGTGTGGGTCCCGTGTGCTAACTTTGCTGCCCGTCAGTTTTCCGAATTGGGCTGGGCTGCATTTCCCATACCACACGGACAGGTTCCCTATATAGCAGTGTGCTGGTGTTTCTTTGATCATCATTTTTAAAATGTATTTGACAATCTGTGATTCTTTCATAATGCATTTCTTGAAAAACTGAGGAAACTCATGTTGCAGAATAAACCCTTATCTCATGCCAGAGTCGCTTCCTCACAGGTTTTTGCTACTGACCTGGACAGTGGGTTGAATGGCCTCATTGAGTACTCCATTCTCCCTGGCAACCAAGGACCAGTGTTCCAGATCGATGCACAGAGCGGCATGGTAACAGCAAGTGGGATTCTGGATTACGAGTTGACCAACTCCTACAGGTTTGTCTCAGGGCCAGATCCATTTGACCAGGGATCTGCCTTGTTTCTGACAACATTATTGTTGCTTTGAGCCTGGCTTCCTTTAATATAAACTTAGTTGTAAAATGTGTTTTCCCTTTGATCCAACTTATGATCACTCTTTGGATATACTGAGTCTTAGAAAGTATCTGAAGTTTTGGAAAGGTGATTAGACTAGAACTTTAAGGTTCCTTCTAGTTCTAAGATTTCACGGATTTATGATGCCATTAAGACTAAATGGGAGGCTTTAAAAAAATCAGTATTTGTAAAATGTCTATTGAACCACTGAGCACTCGGCAAACATTTGTTCTTATTGCTTTGAAAACAGTGAAGACTGAACGACATTGCTCTTTTTAAGCCTTTATTTTCCTTTTGTGTACAAAATTATAACCCTGTCAACCAGGACCCTCATTGCAGAGCTGTGTTCTAGTAGAAATGATCTCATTGAAAGCACCCATGAAACATTAAACATTTTCTTTTTGGTCCAGAATCCAAGATATGCCAGCCTTTTACAGAACTCCATAAAAGGGAGAATAATAGTGTTCCAAGTCTCCTAGGTATTTAAAATGTCAGTGCTACAAAACTCTAGCCATACATACAGAGACATTTATGGTAACTCAGTCTAAAAGAAAAAGATGAGGGCTGTGAATGGGGTCTGCTTTAAGAATGAGGGCCGAGTCTTCTGTGGAACACAACGGAACTGATTTTCAAAGAGGAAAAGGCACAGCTGTATGTGCTAATGAGGATAGAGCACTAGGATGTGTGACTACATGAACGAAATAACAAGGAGCTCCCTAGAGTTCATACATCAGGGTGTTTGAGCAAAAGCACACCCACATAATCAGAAACACTTCAGGAAGAAAATGGAGGAAACCGTCAACCTTGTTCGACTCTGGAGACGTGGTCGTGTGAGAAGCCTGGGGATCAAAGAGATGCTTGACTTTCTTATTTTTTATTTTAATGTGCTTCGTGTCATTGTCCTATTTCTGCATCTTCTTCCAAAAGGCCTTGCATGTCCTTTAATCCTCCCAGTCACCTCCCAAGGAGGCCAAGTTGGGCAATTTCTTATTCACTGAGAAGTCAACAGACACACAGTGGATCGCTCAGGGTCACAGACCCATTCACTGTTCCTTCATGGACTTGCGGCCAGGTATTCAGATTCTCAGTCACACTGTCTCCACTGCACGCGCCACAGAGCTGACCTTCTGCTTGGGGTGGCGCGGGGAGGTCTACAGAAGACCTGGGTGTCAATAGACCCCTAGGCTCTGCTACATTCGGGTTTTATGAGGAGAGTGCAGGATACACCTGTGGGTGATCAGAGAGCTGATTAAAATGGGTCTGTTACTGGGAGGATTGGATTCACTAACCTCTGAAAAACTTCCCAACTCTAAAACTTTAAGTGCTTCCTTCTTTTTGTTTAATATACCTCAAAAGTATTTTTAGAAACTTAAGACCTTACCTTGTATTAACTAGTAGGATTTTTTATAACATTTTGTCATCAGTCTTTATCATGCTTATTGTATAAATATATTAAAACTGTGTGTTAAAACCAATCCCTGCCACTTGGTTTCTATAGTAACTTTAAGTGCTAAGCTTTTTTTCTCTCTCCATAGGTGACTATAGGTAAACCTCAGCCTAGTTGCCACCTGAGTGATTACCCATTCAGAGGTTATTTAAGGTCTGCTGTGTTCCAGGAACTAAGCCATTCCCGATCATAGATTTCTGTTACAGTGTCCCTCTTACTCAATGGGCCTAATTAGCATTAAATCTAACTCCTTCGAGTTTTTCCTATGTGCGTCATAGTTTCAGTGTTCCTGACATTTAACTCAGTTCCAGTATTTAAGAGTGTCCCTCCCCCTTTCCCCAAGAAGAATTTAACTCAAGGTTGGGAGGACCCAGAGAAGTTGAACTCAACACATACAGTCACAGAGATACACACACACACACACACACACACACACACAGAGTCTCCAGCTGGGATCCTCCCCTTCTTCCTGTGGCTTCGCTTCCTCTTCATCTTACATTTAAGTGCTTTACCTAATATTTAAGGCAATGGGAACTATAGGATGATTTCCCCCTAGCCTGCTATCCCTTTACTGAATGCCTTGGAAAAGGAATCATTTAGCTTTTAACTTTTCTTTACTTTTGAACTATTGTTATTTTGTCTGATTAAGGAAAATATCCTTAATTCTAGTCCTCTGTTTACAACATAAAATGAGGGGGGAAACAATATTGTCACTTAAGGTTGTATTCAATATAAATGCATTAAATAAAAGTTAAATAACTTTTAGTCCTTATATTAAGCCACGTGTAAGAAAACTCAGTAGAAAGATGATGACAAATTATAAAACAGACCTTAAGTTCTGTCTGACTGGTTTTTCTGAATTTTAAAAACTGTTTACCAAGCTTGGGATATAAAGATACATGAAATAGTTCTTGTTTTCAGGAAGCTCAAAAATTGAGTGCACTTATAATCCATGGCAGGAAGAGTATTAATGATCACAGTAATTTATGGAGCACCTGCATTACGTGCTGAATTCCCAAAATAGACTTAAGATTTATAGAAGAAGGAAATTGAAGTTCAAAGAGGCAAGGTCTGCCAAAATTATGTAGCTAGTAAATGATAGAATCGAGATTGTTGTCGGTGTGAGTGGTCATAGTAGGGTTTCCGTTGCATCATGTGAATGCATCTTAGAAGTACACACCTGTATTTTATAAAGCATAAAAATACTTTAGAAATTTAAAATAATAATAATAACGTAAGTTCCAGCTTGTAGTTGTGAACTAACACAAGTCCAAGAATGAGTGAACCAAAATGGGACTTGAATTGTTTGAAAGTACTTCCACTGCTTGACTGATAACTGACAAGCACACTTATCATCCCTATTCAGATTGATAATTGGATAGTCCTGGGAGCCTTGTGACACTTCAGGGCCAAGATTTTTATTGTTATCCAAGTAATATGCCTTTCAAAACCAAACAGTAGCATGGAGTCTATCAACAGACTGAAATGAAAAGCAGTGACCATGGCATCACCTGGAGACTGACATTTTTAACTGCTTTTCTCCATTATTATAAATGCCAATATGTCTCAATCTATAAATTTAAACATTATCTCTCAACTTCCTGTGACAATAGATATGCATTTAATATTTTGACCTTTTTATGTCCAATTCTCTCTATATATTCATTCATTGGTCTTCATCTTATTAATAATCAGTGTTCACATTATATGATTCTATAAATATTTACTTCAGAGTCATGTCTTACTCATATTCCCTTTCTTACCCTCCCCCTGTTCCAAAGTTCATGGTTTATCTTTCCTGTCTGCTCACCCAGTTCGCTACATCCACGGCCTTCATTCCTTGTCAGTGCTCAGTAGCTCTGTCGTGCCCACCCATCTTTCCCCCTGCAGACTCCTCTCCTGTCAAATATTCTGTCAAGTCCTCGTTGCTTTCCAGAGACCTGTTCTGCTGCTCTCTGCGCTCCGGGTCTAGTGCTGACCGTCTGCATGGGCTCTCACACCTTCGGCAAAGCTCCACTTTGCTTTGCCGCTCTGCTGAGTTGAGCCCATGCAGCAGGTCCCATGTCTCCCTCCTAGGGTTCTCTTCCAGTAGCTTTGTAGGAAAAAGTGCCAGGGAAGTAAATTCTCTGAGTTCTTGCAGATCTAAAAATGCCTTTATTCTACTCTCACATGTGACTTATACAATGGGTGGTACAGAAGTTGAATTTTTTTAAGAAGAATTTTGAAGGTATTGTTCTGTTACCTTTTTAAACTGAGTGCTCCTGTTGAGGAGCCGGATGCCATTGTGACCGTATGCATTGTAAACTATTTGTTTTTTTTTTCCTTCTCTGTGGGGGTTCTGAGGTGGTTTTCTTTAACCCTAATGTTTAGAAATTTTGTGATTATATACGGTGGTGTGGGTATTTCCTTGTGCTGAGTACATGGTATGCTCTGAGTACTTGGTATGGTCTTTTAAGAAGGAGAAATCTTTCTATTTTCTTATATTATTTCATTGATAATTAGCTCTTCTGTTTTTGTCGTTGTCATTGTTTTGTTAGGTTTTCTTTTCTGTTCTTACTTTGCACTCTTTTTTTTTTCCGGGACCAGAGTCAATCAATTATTGGACTGCCCGGACCATCTTTTGTCAATAATATTTCACTTTCTACTTTCCATTTCTTGTTTTGTGTATTGGGTTATTTTTGTTTTATTTTTCAGGGAGAATGCCTTAATTTTAACCTTCCAAACTTTCTTTTTTGCTCTAGTTAAAAAAAAAAGTTTTCAGAAATTGTTTATATTTTTATTCCCAAAAGTTCTTCCTTGAATTTGAGCTTTTCCATGGCATCTCGTTCTTGATTTATGCACGCATCATCTTCTGACATCTCTCCAAGGACATTAATTTAGAATTATCAGAACCTTTTTTACATTTTCTTTTGTACTTTCATGTTCTCTATTTCTCTGGAGTTCGTGTCTTCTTCTTGTCAATTTTGCCCTGTCTTTTTCATGCAGGAGGCTTTCTGTGAGGAACGGGTGACCCTTGGTTCTGAGAGACAGTACGTGAATCTCTGAGTGGGCCAGAAGAGCTTACCGACCAACACACTTTACTTTCAGATGAAGCACAGAGGGAGTGGACCACTTTCCAGCATGACATACAAATGATAATATAGAGAGAGTTTTTTTTCCATTGGAGGGGCTTTCATTTCTCCAGGCACAATCCCTCAATAGTTTTTACTCTGCGTTTGATCATCAAGAATTCTTTTGCCTGGCAGTGAAGAGCAATAGGCAAGGAGACTTGAGTGTTCTGTATTTTGAGTTTAAAATAATCTTCCTGCTATTTTCTAACTCTTTCTCACCTCACTGTTTGCCATGCCTTGAACTTCTCTTTGGATAAATGGGAACAAATCTGCTTTTCACTCGTCCTGATCTCTCTTCAAATGCATTTTAATCTGTACTTTCCTCTGACCCACTCATGAGTAACCACTTCTTAATCTGCTTGCATTTTTCTGAAATTTGTTAACACTTCTCACCCACTCCACCCACTAATATCTTCTTTCATTTCTTTTTAGCTTTCTGGACATGTAACTTATTTTAAATTCTTTTGCTATCATTATAGTAGAATGTCAGGGAGAAGAGGAGTTAGAACTGTGTAGATATAACCAGAAGTCATTGCTCTTCTTTTCATAGGTGTTTCTGATAGTGGCTGACATCTTTGTTTTATTTATTTATTTATTTATTTATTTATAGTATTTCAGAAGGAACACCTCATTGTTGGTAGATATTTAAGATACTATTGAGAGAGAGTTTTGAAAAGTTCTGTACTAACTTCTTTAGTATTTGTCAAAGAAATGAGCAAAGATCCTACTTGGTCTAAGCCTCATTTAAACTTTAACAGGGCAGAAGTTTCCCCTGGATAGCATGGCAGAAAACTGCTCAGGACTACCGTGAGCCTATTCTAAGCCTGACCAGCCTCATCTATAGTGTCTGTTGATGACACGCATCAGGGTAGCAGTGCTGAGACATGGAGCCAGTGGACTGCGTACGGCCAACAGTTGCACAAAGACTGCCCAGGAGCCATCATAAGAAACTTAAGGTCTTGCAGAGGTCATATGTAGAATCTCAGTGGATCTGCCTTTATAATTTTTTCATTTTTTAAATCCATTGAGAAACCTTTTACTTGTCCTTTTATTTTGAAACTGAATCATATAGTTTCTCCATATCAAAGAGACCCACTTTTTTGTAACCTGACATAGGCATTCCATAGAATCCCTGAAGTTGTAATGTTGTGAAAATAAGGGTGGTTATGGCTAGAGTAGAAGAATAAGACATAACTTTGATGTCTTGGCTGAGACTTTAGTATGACACTGGGGAAGGGCAGGCAGCAGGGGAAGAGAACATTATGAATGTATTATTTTTAGTAAAGTATTTCCATATGTACCTGACTTATGTTCATACTAACAAAACAAACTTTCCACATGGAATTAGTCCTGGGCTCCAGAAGTGTGAAACTCAAGTTGTTATTGTACTGATGTCCCAACATCGATAATGTTGAAGGCAGCCTGTGTACTTCGTGAATGCTAGATAAAGAGTAACCATTTGCTATTAAGTGGAATTTAAACCAAGAAAGAGTTGATGCTTATTTTACATCATTTTTAAATTTAAAATTGGAAAAAAAGAAGACTTATCAGATAAGCTAACAATGGAAAAGAAAGAAAAAGTGTGTCAACTTCCAAGACTCAGTTTCTTAAGTGGTAGCATCAAAAGCTGGCTAAGAGTAATACCACCTCTGAAATAAAGATCATTTCTGACTGACAACTAACTTTATCCCTCAGCTACCCTCCTGGACCTCCCAGTCTTTAGAGGAAAGTGAAAAATAAGCTGATGATTATGCATTAAGGAATGTTATATACATAGGAAGAGAGGCAGGTTGAAGGAGGATCACGTATATAGTGGAGCACAAGCTTTCCAGTCAACCAAGAGCTGGGCTTGAATCCTGGCTCTGTGATATATTACATTTATAATCCTGAACAAAGCTTAAGAAACCAGTACTCAGCATATATTAAAGAAAAACAGATAAGGTAGTCCACCAGCCCTCTAAGAGCTTATGGAAGAGACTGACTAATAAATCATTAAGAACAAAGGATGATGAATGTTATGGTGGAAGAATGTACAGGGTGCTATGGGACAGAGAATGGACATCCAAATCAAATGAGAGGTCAATGAAAGCTTACTGAATGTGTGAGCTTTGACAGACCAGGAGCAGGTAGGGACTGAGATCCAAACAAAAGCCAGATCATAGAAGGTCATGTGCACATGTCCAAGGCTAGTACTGCCTCTTATAGACATGGAGAGCCAAGGAAAGTTCTTAAATAGGGAGTCGGGTTTTCAAATCAGGAGTTTAGATAGAGAATTGAGTTGCAACATGGGGGTTGGATAGGAGTAGATAGGACTTGCAGAGTGGAGATCAGTGAGTAAACAAGTACTCCACGTGAGAAAGGTCATAATGCATATACACCATTCCAGGTAAAAATGATGAGGCTACAGAACCAACTTGTTCTGGTTTGGTTAGGACTGTTCTAGTTCTTAAAAATTCTGGAAGTCTTATGTCCCAGAAAACGCTTTAGTCCTTGGTAAAGCAGGGTGGTGGATCAGCCTTCCTGAAGCTCTGAAGGTAGAAATGAATGAGATTTTAAGTGATACTCAGGAGGCAAAGTCTGTGAGACTCATAAATAGTCGGGTGTTGCAAGGGTGGTGACAGAACAGGAGAAGTTGAAAACACTAATAACGTTTCTAACTTGGTTGCTGGGGGAGCTAGTTGTACCATCATCCAAGAGAGATTGAATCACTACGTGTGAATTCTTTCAGATCATGGACTTTTATGTCTACTTTATAGTCCTAGCCAATCATGTGTTTTTTGTATGTGTATTAATCGTGGCAATTTCTTCTCCTAATTCTATAATCTTTACTGTTTTGCAATTTGGGTCTGAAAAATATGTCAGTATAAAGCAATCTTTTAGTGGCTCTATATTTGTCGATATAGTAAAATAAAAATATGTAACAATATACAGGCCATATGTGGCAGAATAGAGAAAATCTATCGAAAAAACAGATCATGGTGTTTGTATCTTTTAGGTTGTTCTTAGTAAGAAGGGACTGAATTTGATGGTCAATCTCCTAGAAATGGTGCCTTCTTTTTGACATAAATGCCTCATAACCCCTGGTGGCTTGCTGGATTTGCTTCTCTAAACATGTCAAAAATAAGTAAATAAATTTCAGGTTACCGTTCTTATGAAATAAATTTTAAATGATACCATTCGGAAAAAAGTCAGAAGAAATAAATGTAGCTAATCAGCTCGTTTCTAAATTTTCAACTGGAAATTTGATATTTGTGTGGTTTTTCTTATTCTTTGGATGATGGATAACATTCTTTGATTCTTTCCAAACCAGCTTGATTGTGCAGGCCACAGATAAAGGGATGCCCAGGCTTTCTGGTACCAGTGTGGTCAAGGTACAGGTGACTGATGTGAACGACAATGCCCCAGCTCTCCTTCCCCTTGAAGCAGTGGAAATTGCAGAAAGTAAGTGCGGCAATTTGGAGTGTGGGTTGTGATGAACTTGTGTGGTATCATCTGCCATATTTTCGGCCAGGTGCTGTATTAAATATGAGTACTAATACTCAACAACATGCAACACAGATAGTTTTCACCTTCATTTTACAGAATAGAGTCTGGATGGTCAAGAGCTAATTAATCAAATGTCAAAGAAGTTCAATGTTAAAGCTGGGATGTGCATTCAGATCAGCAGGAGGACCGTTCCCCATGCTCACACCAGCATTTCACATGGGTTCTTCTTTGTGTTCAGACATTTCATAAGAATGAAACTTACTGTGTGAAGAAGCGTATTTGGTTGACTGATAATCATCCTAAAGCTTCTCTGAGAAGAAGCAATCTTAGGCTGCGAACCTGGTCAGTCTTTGCCGTATACTAATGACAAGTAATAAGTGAAGGGAAGTGGATGTTCATCATACAAAGTCATCATTTTCCTCTAGTGTAAAGTAAACTTCGTTATCTACAGAAAAAAATTACCACATTAGTGGTAAAGGCTGCAAGTACCAAATTTTATGTGATATGCTGATTAATCTTAATTGTTTGGGCCTCTGGATTACCAGATGACTCCATGGATGTGAATCCCAAAGTTGTTTGTGCTCAATGGCCCCAGTGGTAAAACCCACCAAACTCTTTATAGTTACAGTTGCAAATAATATGGTCCCTCACTTGCTTCTTTCCTTTCACTTTTAAAAATTATGTTTGTCACTTAAGGGAATTTCAGGGGAAAAGAGAAAGGGTTTACAGGAACAAAGTTAAAGGACACATGGATAAAAACTAGGGGGATGGTGGTAATGGGAGGGAAGTTGGGAGGGTGGTAATGGGAGGGAGGGGTGGGTGGGCTTGATTGGGAGTAAAGGGGAGAAAACTGTACTTGAACAATCATTAAAAAAAAAAAAAAGGAAAGTGGTAGCCCAGGGTCAGGCTCAGTGGAGTAATAATTGTTTAACAACTGGCTTTCTGATTAAATTAAAAAAAAAAATTTGTGCCAAAAAAAAAAAAGAAGAAAAGTCACCAAAAATGTCACCACAGTAATTTTTTTGCATGCAGGATTGTTTCTTGATTAGAATTTATTTTCTTGTTCTATTTATGGGGTCAAGATGTTTTACAATACTTTTGCATTACATATTAAAAAAATGTTTGTTTGTTTATTTATTTTTAGAGAGGGGGAAGAGAGGGAGAAAAACAGCAATGTATGGTTGCCTCTTGCATGCCCCCTATTGGAGACCCAGCCTACAACCCGGGCACATGCCCTGACTGAGAATCAAACCAGTGACCCTTTGGTTTGCAGGCTGGCACTCAATTTGCTTAGCCACACCAGCCAGGGCTCCTTTCCCTCTTAATACCAAACTTATTTCTAACATGTTCTTATCATTATATGTACCTTTTCTAAACAAATTATAAATATCAACATTCACAGAGGAATGTATTTCAGAAATTTTTATATATAAGGATACCTACACATAGTCTAAATGTGCCAAAATATTCTATTAATTAAAAAAGTCTTCAGTTTTGCTTGCTACCAGTTTTGCTTGATATATTTTCATATGCTTTTACTGAAGGTACTAAAGTGCATGCATTAACATCAAAATGCAACAGTGCCCAGTACAAATATATCATAAGAACAAACAACATAAACTGAAACGTATTGCTTGGGGTAAGGCGTGGTTGGCACACATCAAGAACGTTCAAGCTCGAAATGTGAAATTATGAGCCTTATGTACAATGGAATTATTCTCAATACCTTGGCATCTTCTTTCTACCTGTACTATCCATGTAAGCTTAAAGTCAAAGTCCCTTCCATGGCAGTTTAGGCTGCAGAACACATACAGTGTGTGAGGCATTTAGCGTGTCATCTATTTTGTGATTTGGGGGTGAATAATATTAAAAAATGTTGTCTTTATAACTGGCACAATGTATACTTTGTCTTTCTATAGCATTGATAACTTTGAGAGTCATATTTTAAGGAAAGAAAGCAATGTGTGTGTCATTCCAAAAGAAATAATTTTGCAACATAAGTACAAGGAGCCAAGTATTGTATCTATGTCTGACTTCTGTATCCAAGCATGTTCATTTCAATCTTCCCTACTTTTCAAAATCATTTGTTTGTATTAATGTTTTGAGTAATAGCCTTCTTACCACTCATATCCCCTATGAATATATGATTTAGATACAGAAAATATATAGCACAAATAAGTGGCTTAGAGTGTTTCTTGGTCCTGGAATTGCATTGTAAACATACGATGAAAAATGTAATATAAAAATTGAATATACCCTACCTCCTCAATTCCCTACTCAGTGGTAAATTTTCACTTTTATTGGGCTTATAAATTCTTCAAAGTTTTTGTTTGGTTTATAATGAGCTTTGAGTGAGAAGTGATGCCAAAAAACAGCAAATCATGTTGGACTTAAATTTTTTTTAAATGCTTGGATTGAACTATTAAAGAAAAGTATTTCAAAGGATGAATTTTAATGGAGACTGACATTGGTCATGATTATTTCAGATTCTTTGCCTGGTGTAATTGTAACTCGGATATCAGTTCACGATGTGGATCTGAATTCAGCTTTCATCTTCAGTTTCGCGAAAGAGAGTAATCCTGGAACCAAGTTTGCTATTGATCAGAACACCGGAATAGTGATGCTGGTGAAAACATTGGATTTTGAAGAAGCTACTGAGTATGAGCTGCTGATCCAAATTTCTGATTCAGTGCACCACACAGAGGGAGTGCTCATTGTTCGTGTGTTGGACGTCAACGATAATCCACCAGTGTTTTCTCAAGATTCCTACCAGGTAAGCAGCTCAAAGAGATGCTGAGACACAGCCCAGGTGAGAAAGCCTACCATTGTGGGCAGACTAATTTAGACATTCAGCAGTCACTGTGTGGAGTACTTACATTGATGATGAGGGTTTTACATCTAGTATCATGGAGGATAGAAGTACATGTGACATCGAACATAGCATTCTATGCAGTTTCTTAAGTATGGATCATATGTCATCATGTGAACCTATGTCATCATTCTTCCAGTTTTCAGGGATTGGAGTCCAGTTGTTCATAGCAATTGGAACTTGCTTCTTATTTTCAAAGTCACAGATGAGACAATAAGGTGTCTGGATTATCGGATTTGGGAAAGCGTTTCCTTTCCTAGGCATATTTTTAGAATATTTTGGAATATTGATTAATATTTTGAAGAAACAAAGTGTAAACAATAGTGTATAACATGGAAACTTCAGTTTTTATGTTGATAGAAGTAAAAACAATTCTAACATTCAACTAAGTACTTGGAAATGGGCTCTAGGACTCCTGAATGTAACTCATGCGAGGTTTCTGTGTAAACACAGAAGGGAAAGTAACCTAAGTAATGATCTTCTATGAAGGTTTGCTAAATTATATGACGTAAGTAATAATACATAAGTAATTATATACATAAGTAATAATGTATATTGGTGACTGTATTTACTATCTGCTACCACACAGAAATAATTTAGAGGAAATTTTTTTGTAATAAAAATTGAAACAATTAATTTTTAAAATATTTTTTCTGAAATCTTGGACCACTATATAATTTTCTTAATATGTCAGCTCTCTATATGAACATGCCTAATAAAGCCAGGTTCACTGTGTACTTTTCATAAGCAAAATAAATGGTCTCATGTTTTGGGCCCACCCATGAAAATATCTATAGCCTTTAAACATAAAGTCCATTTCTCTCTCTTTGTCCCTCAGGCCTCCATTCCAGAATCGGTGGCTGCAGGGGACTCTGTGCTAACAGTGGCAGCCACTGACTTAGAAAGCAACGAGTACATTTCTTACAGAATTCTTTCATCTTCTAAGGAATTCTCAATTGATCCTATGAACGGTGAGTTATTTATGGTGGTTTCAGTGTTCATAGGTTTGAGTTACAGGGCGGAAACCTGAAATAATCCTTTTCAAAGGATTATTTATTATATGCCCCTCAAATGCCCCTACCCCTGGTATTATAGACACCGCCATGTCATTTCTTCTCATGTCAAACACTGTGGGACCAAGTCCCAGTGTTGTTTCTCTTCTCCGGCACCTCCGTAGCTAGAAAGCAAAAGGAATTGATTAAATGCTGGCAAAGGCTTAGAAGTTCAGAGGCCCCATATAGTGAACAGCCAGTCTGGCAGTCCAAACAAGCACAATTCAGGTGGTCATCCCAGGCCTCAAATGGAGCAAATGAAGTTGAAAGTTGAGTGGATTAATTTAGTTTGGAGGACTTCATGTTACTGGAGTTTGGAAGCTTCTACTGAAGCCCAGTACAAAAAGTTCAGTAATAGCATCATACATTCAATAAGGACCAAAACAGAAAGAAGAAAATTATTTGGGCATCTTTACTAAGTAAAACACATTGCAGTGTTCTGGTTTATTTGATGCCTTCCAAAGCTCTTTGTGCTTTCATTAGAGCAAGACATTTGTGGCTGTGAAATGCATTCAGGCAAGTGATTTCAGATTAGAGCAGTCAAGCACTATGCAGAGAAAGCTGAACAGTGAGTAGACATTAAGGCTAAATCTGACGAAGATGAACAATTAGCAAAGCACTGTCGCTAACAGGGCACACTACAGACCAGAGCAACCGGGGACACAGCACAGTGTGTGGTCCCCACCTATGCCCACCAACACATCACTTCCCAAGTGAGGGCTGATTTTTAAATGACCCTCGGGATGGTGGATATTGACTAGACTTATCATGGTGGTCATTTTGCAATATGTACACATACATGAAATCATTAGGCTGTACAGCTGAAACTAATATTATGTTATATGTCAATTATATCTCCATTTTTAAAAATTTCACCTTGGGACTATATGAAAGGAAAATTCAGTCACGAATCGCCTGTGGAGTGCTGTGCTGGGGAGAAGGAGATGCTGTTGTCACACGTGTGGATGCATGGCTGCTGTGTGCACATAAACGTGTCAGCAGTTTGGCCTACCTTCTCCTCCCTCCCTCTCTCTTTCACTCTCTCTCTCACACACACACACCTCTTACTATTTATTTCTTTATTTTTACTTTAATATAGAAATATATTTAATATCTATAGTTGTCCCCAGAGGTTGACAACTGCTGCCCTGGACACAGCAGATCACAGTGTGGACAGTGGGAGGTGGTCCCTTTGCTTGACATGTGCTGGCAGCAAACTGTGCAGTGAAGTATCAGTTAGGTCATCTTTGAAGCATCAGCTGGTATCAGCTCAGATTTGTTCATGGTGGGACTCCACCTGAAATATGGCACATAAAGGACAGCATTTCATATTCTTCCTCAGGGACCACACTTAAGAAAACATATTTCTCTTAGAAAAATATTGTTACATATATAGCTGTAAAAATCACATTTCTATATTTAAAATAATATTAAATATTACTGTATTAAATATGTTTCATCAATAAGGGGAAATCCATATGCTGAACTAGCCAAGAACCTTAGGAATGACATCTCTATACTTAAGCATAGTCGTACCTCTGCATTATCATGTTTACAACTTTCGTTTTACTATAATTGTGTCAACCAGTGTTTCCAGAATAAATGTATGAATGCTGGAATGTCTCTATACATGTGTCTGTGGATAGTAGAACGGGATATATATTTTTCAAATAAGAATACATCTTCTTTAAAAAATAGCAGTGGAGCCCTGGCTGGCGTAGCTCAGTGGATTGAGCACAGGCTGCGAACCAAAGCATCACAGTTTCGATTCCCAGTCAGGGCACATGCCTGGGTTGCAGGCCATGTCCCCCAGCAACCGCACATT
This sequence comes from Tonatia bakeri, assembly GCA_004024845.1. Lineage (NCBI taxonomy): Eukaryota > Metazoa > Chordata > Mammalia > Chiroptera > Phyllostomidae > Tonatia > Tonatia bakeri. Next base: position 28,261 of record PVIA01004069.1, read on the forward strand.
GATGTTTATCTCTCTCTCTCTTTCTCCCTCCCTTCCCTCTCTAAAAATAAGTAAAATAATAAAATATTTTTAAAAATATTTTAAAAAATAGCAGTGGAGCAACTTACTATACAAAAAGAAATTAACAGAAATTTATGGCAATTTCATCTGCAAGCAGCACACAAATCATCTGCAAGCAGCACACATATTTAATAGAGTGAATGTCATGAATATTATGTCTGGCTTTTTTTAAAGCTTTTATTTTTTTAAGATTTTATTTATTTTCAGAGAGAGGGGAAGGGAGGTAGAAGGAGAGGGAGGGAAACATGGATGTGTGGTTGCCTCTTGCACACCCCAAACTGGAGACCTGGCCCCAAAACCCAGGCATGTGTCCTGATTGGGAATTGAACTGGAGACCCTTTGGTTCTCAGGCCAACACTCAATCCACTGAGCCACACCAGCCAGGGCTTATGTGTGACTCTTAAGTGTTACAAAAGTATAAATTTTAATTTTCTATTTGGAGTTAATCTTCATTGTAATAAAAGTAATAAATATAACAAATAAGTAAATAATTAGTAAATGTTTGATAAATATTTGCTAACTAAATGGATCATGAAAATGTAATTTCATGACTTTGAGATGCTACATTTTGTTTTTTAGGCACGATATTTAATAATAATCCTATATTACTTCTGGATAAACAATCAACCGTTCAAGTTCTTGTTGAAGCCAGTGATGGTGGAATTCCTGGCCTGAGGGCTCTTACCTTAGTGGAGATAGAAATACAAGATATGAACAATTATGCCCCTGAATTTGCAGTAGAATATTACAATCTTAGCTTGAGTGAAGATGCTCAAATTGGAGGCACGCTTGTCACCTTTTCAACCACTGACCATGACTGGACCCCCGAAAACACACGTGTTGAATATTCCATCATCGGTGGTAATTCACAGAACAATTTCCACATGGAAACTAGTCTCATTCATTCAGAATATGCTGAGAAGCAAGTTGGTTATCTGGTGCTGCTTCACAGGCTGGACAGAGAAGCATCTGCCAGTCATAAGCTTGTCATTCTGGCGTCTGACCACGGCTGCCCTCCACTGAGTTCCACAGCCATTGTGTCTATAGAAGTGCTTGATGTCAATGATAACCCACCTGAATTCAGCAGTCTGAAATATCATGCCCACGTCAAGGAAAGTACCCCTCTAGGGAGTCATATCACTGTGGTCTCAGCCAGTGACCGTGATGTGGGTTTACATGCAGAAATCATCTACCACATAATTTCTGGAAATGAGAAAGGACATTTTCGCTTAGAAGAAAGAACTGGCATTCTTTATTTGGCTAAACCTTTGGATTATGAAGAAACAATAAAATTCACTTTAACTATCCAAGCTTCAGATGAAGAAAAGAAACATTTTTCTTTTGCAGTTGTGTTTGTTGGTGTCCTAGATGATAATGACCATGAACCTCATTTCATGTTTCCAAGCGTGAACTGTGTTGTTCCTGAAAATCTGCCAGTTTTCTCTACCATATGTTCTATAAATGCTTTGGATTTTGACGCAGGTCCTTATGGAGAATTGACCTATTCTATTTTGTCTCCCTGTTCTCTCACACATGGGGTGCCTCATGACCATGATCCCTTCCTCATTGACCCTCTAACAGGGGACCTTCATGCTAAACAGACCCTTGACTATGAAAATGACAATAAATACTGCCTTACAGTTCAGGCAAAAGACAGAGGTGACTCAGCAGCCTCTTTAGTGGTTTGGGTGGATATCGAAGGGATAGATGAGTTTGAACCCATTTTCACTCAAGATCAATATTTTTTCAACCTCCCAGAAAACAACGTAAGACAGTTGATTGGCAGAGTAGAAGCATCAGATGCAGATGCTGGTATTGATGGTATCATTCTTTACTCCCTTGAAGCTCCATCTCTCTTCTTTTCTATAAATAGAAGTAATGGAAATATTTATTTGACCAGAGCCCTTCCCCTAATAAGAAGTCATATCAGCAAAGAAGACACCATTGAAATGAAAATAATTGCTCATAGCCCCAAACAGGACTCCAAGTTTGCCTCTTGTACTGTTTTTGTGAATGTGTCTTTTTCTTCAGAAGGAATGCACTTGGCCTTGTCAGCTAACAGCTTCTCCATCAGCCTCACGGTCTCCTTTCTAGTGTTCCTGTTACTTGTCTTCACTCTAGTTGTCCTGATTTTAAGACACAAACAAAAAGACACAATCAATAATTATGAGGACAAGAAGGCATCATCATCCTTAGATATTAGTATAAAACTGAGCAGGGACGCCAGCCTGCTCAAGCCCTTCCAGACAACGAACGACGGCAGTAAGGAGGCTGTGCCGGCAGACTCCATGCCAGAATGGTTGAGTTTAATAAGTATCATGGAAAAGGATGCTGTAAATCTGTACAGGCACTCAAACTCCAGTGGCCACTGTTCTGTGGAAGGAGAGAGTGCAGAAGATAGGGAGATCCAGAGGATAAATGAGCACCCTTACAGAAAGGACTCTGGCTCAGCTCTGAGTGACCGGGAGTCCAGGGTGCCAGACTCGGGCATCCCAAGGGACTCAGACCAGCTCTCCTGCTTGTCTGGGGAAACCGACGTGGTGGTCACTGTCGAAACAGCAGAAACCAGCCACACACTTGAGGAAGGTGATGGAGGAGAAGGCTGTGGCCCAGCCTACATTCAAAATAATGTGTTACTCCAGACACTGAAGAAGAGAGAGGTAAAAGTGGGCATCCTGGCTGAGGTCCGGAAAGAGCCTGTCTTTATTTCGGGTGATCCAGAAACAAGATGTGCAGTCCTTTCAACACAGAGAACCTCTGATCACGACGTGAGAGGCACCTATCACTGGGATTATCTCCTCAGTTGGGAACCCAAGTTCCAACCACTTGCCTCCGTATTTAATGATATCGCAAAACTAAAGGACGAACATTTACGTAAACCTGGAATTCCCAAAGAGAAGAAATCTTTCGTTTTTCCACCCCCTTTGATAACAGCAGTTGCCCAACCTGGAATTAAAGCAGTTCCACCAAGAATGCCAGCCATGACCCCAGAGCAGGTCCTGCAGAAATACCTGCATTCCCCGCTTCTCCATCACCCCAATTCTCTGCCAGGAGCCATGGCTCCCAGTTTTTCTCCGTCTCTCTCCCTGTTGACAACACAGAGCCCTGCCATGACTCCACTGTTGTCCTATGGAGAGTCATTAGGAACCCGTCTAAGTGATGCATGCTGTGAACTTAAAGCAGAAGATGAAGTTCAAATATAAAACCATTGTGATGTCAAGCACCTGCTCACCACTGGTCATGAATTATTCAACAGAACATTCTTAAGCAAGCTCTTCTCGTCAAGGCTGACTTAATTTTATCTACAAGTGAGTGATATGATTTAGTCAGGGTTTTTAGAACCTCCTCATTTAAGTTTCTCAAATGTCAGCCTTAATGAGATGTTACCCTCTCTTTTAACCATTATGGTTTGCTCTCAGGACTCATTTGTATATGTTAAGTAGTGTATATTCTGTCATACCTGGTTTTCTGTGTGATTAGATTTCCAAAGGACACAGTGAACTTGACTGACTGCCAATGTGTTTATGTGAAAATAAATGGAAATAAAGTACAGGTGAAGTCTACTCAGTCATGTTACTGCTGATTGCACTGCTATATCTAAAACAAATTAGTGAGGATGGAATAAGGAATGAGTGTAGAACAGAAAGTAACAGAAGAGAAATTTGGAAGGCTAATCTTATGTTTCAAAGTAAAGCAATTTTCTATAGATCTGACATGTTTAGAAATGAGGTTCTTCACTTTCACCATTGGCCATGCTTGTGGAGTTTGGCCATAATTTGAATTTTAATGTAGTGTCTTTTGGAAATTTAATCAGATATTAAGAATGAAATTTGTTGTAACTCTGTGCCAAAAAAAAATTATTCTCGATTAAATGAAGCAGAAATGTCTGTTCTTGACAGAGGGCCAGGGTTAGTAAAAGCAATAAGTGTGTGGTTGACTGTCACCTAAGACGGGTTTCCTTGATCTTCATTAGAAATAGAATAATGATTTTTCTTCTTTCAATATTCTATCTTATAACATTGTACGGGTACAGACAGTAAAGTTTGAAGTGATTTGTAGATTTTTTTTTCATTTTATTTTCTTCTAGATATAGTAACTTCTGGTGAGAAATAATTTATCCATTCAATGTCATTCTAAATGTTTGTGTAGATAAAATTATGTTATTAGCTAATAATAATTTTATAGAGTAATTTAGCAATATATTTTTAAATGAAGTTTTTTTATATAAATATTCCTACTATAAAAGTTGAAAATGGATGTCATAAGTCTTTCTTCCATTTGTTCCTGTTTAGCTTTAACTGATGTTAGATGGGGCAGTTCGGCAGCTGGTTAAAGTCATTGTTTTGTAGGGCTACAGTTTCAGAAGTACATTGGTGTTGTGTGGCACTCACATTTGATGCTATATTCTCCTCTCTGGTCAGCCTGGGAATCCATCCCAAATTCTGACCCATTCCAGGAAAGCAGAGCACATTCTGATGATGGTGGCCGGGGAGTCATCCATGGTAGGGAGCATGGCCCATCTTTGAAATAAGAGTTTAAGGTTCTCAAGGGCATCTGGTATGGTTTTCTTGGTGGTTAGTGTGGGTGGGTGTCCGCTATAGAGATATTTCCTTCATTTTTTTTTCAATAGGCCTCATCTGTAAAATTATGTGAGATAACTCACTTCTCTTTACTGAAAAACATTGCAGGGTGCTGTGTTTGGCATCTAATTTTGTAGGTAAATGATTCTAAGGCTTTTTATGCTGATTTGATCAATTATATATCTCTGCTGACTCTTAAATTGAGAACAAGTATATAAAACCACATTGGAAACTGAATGAAAGATAAAGGTTTTTGGTCAAGCCTCGAATCCTAGAGAACTGTCATTTAGGCATGAAACAAATATTAAAGGACAATGCATGTCTCTCCTTTTCTTCATGGCATCTGGGAAAGAAGACTTTTTGGTTTTCCTAAAAAAAATAATTATTTTCTTCCAATATTTATTCTCTTTGACTTCCTTCAAAAGATTACTTTGAGCCTACAAAGGAATTTTATACTGATTTTTTCTAATTATATATGGATGTTTGTTTTGCAATAGAATTATTTCTAGGAACCAAGAACATCTTATTGTTTTCAATTAAACAGGTTCTTTATTTACTTACACCTAAAAAGAGTTGTCCATCTACTCTTCCTTAAGTTATTTGTCTGTGATTTATTATTCCTTCTGGACATGATTCTGCATTTTTAAAAGACATTTAATAAAAACAGAAGACATGAAGTATTTAGAGCCATTCTTTACCAATAACTAGTGGATTTTTAATTGATGACTTTATTAATACTATATCCAACGCCACACCACCACCAAACAAATGCTACAAGTGGGGTTAAGAGTGAAAAATGTAAACATGCTGGTTAAGTGTTCGCAATAAATCATATGTCAGCCCTTTCAACTGGAGTGGTTTTTTTCCTAAATAAACAATATAATTTGTATAGTTTTCCTTCACGTCTAATATTAACTTGCCTCATATGTTCTGTGTTACTTTGCTGATCTACACACTGGCTTTAGCGCTCTGGAGGGGGTACAGAACTTGTTAGTGGAAAATCATATTAAGCCCCAAACTCATAAGCTATAAAATAAAAGACAGTTGTCTCTTGTGGAATTTTGGCTGCCTGAAATTCTGGACTTTCTTGTTGGCAGCCTTAAAAATACTGGTGTAAATCAGAACCAAATGGATATCAAAATTCCATGTCCTAGTAGTAATCATTGAATTGGCTTCCAAAACAGATTCCTGGGCAGAGGAAGGGAAAAATGCTGTATCTTCAGGGACTGGATCATTTAACTGTTCTCTGAAAATATTAAAAGGCCCTGTAAACTACTGGGTGCCTGCATGTATACATCCTTAGTCTACCGTAAACGTCCAGCTGATGCAGGAGGTGTGTGTTTCCCAACACCTTTCCCTTCAATGTCAGTATCTTCCAGAAGTTACAGTGATGAAAGTTCATTATTAATTTTAAACTTATTACATCCTAACATGTTTTGTTACATTTGTTTTGTTTCAACACTTTACACATTTTTTAACTTAAACTAAAAAAGAAAATGAGACATAACTAAAAGGATCTAAGAAGATCATGTACTTCAAAGCAATGAAGTATATGGAGTGAATATGGTTAGTGGATTTGCACATGATTATTATGGATGAGCTCATTGGGTTTATTTTCACAGTGTGTTTTCGTTGAGCTTAAAAGTATAGAGCCATCTGTGTGGTCATAGCTGAGGGGAGTTAGTATGGAATATCGTTCTGTTCAGGAGGGACACCGTGATCAGTGAAGTTGTGAAAAGTTTTGCTTATGACCAAAACCACATTCCCATGTGAGTCACTGAATGGAGGTAGCCTTCACCCTTTGTAGAGTTGGAAGAAAAGGAGAGAAGAGAAACTAGAGGGTTAAACCTGAAAAGGAACAGTTTAGGGCACTCACAGAAGGGTAAGGACTTATAAAAAATAATTTTACAAAAATAAATGTAACGATTTTGCTGAATCATTTTCCCATTATAAGGTTCGTCTTGTTGAGAAATCTTTTTTTTTGAATTTTTTTTTCTCCTCCTTCCTTTCTGTTCCTTTCAAGTCTCTTATCTCCATTGCTCCATTGTCTGAAAATTTAGGTTTATCAAGTTGTGAACCTAAAGCTAGGCAACAGTGAACCAAAATACGTTTGATCATGAAAACCTGAGCTTCTTTTTTAGTGAATGGTAGAATAAAAAATTGGAATGATTACCCTGCCTTTTTTCCCCACTCTACATGACCTTGGCATTGAGAGTGCCATAATGTTAAGTAGGTGACTTTACACATCTACCAAGTAATGAAAGTTCAGAAGGCAGTTAGAGCAGAATATGGAAATTTAGTCCCTTTGTAATCTTGTCTTTTTTTCTGGTAGCTTGTCCTTTTTAAAACTGAGTGCTTGCTTGATACTCATGATTTTATATTAAGATATTACATTTCATATAACTTTTAAGCCATAGTATATAATATACATAGTCAATAGTTTGTTCTTAAATATTGTCAATTTTATTTAAACTCTTGTGTCATAAATTATTTTGATTTCATATAGGTCAAAGAAATTTGTCTATTAGAAACAAAATTATAGCAATGTTAGGAAGATCTAGCAAAAAGTGACTGGAGTATTGAACTATATACCTTTCTCTTATAAACTCAGCACTTGGCTATTTGATGACAACTTAGTACTTCCTACTATTTTGATCTACATAATTTTCCTCATTTCACTCAATATATTCCTTAACCAAAACTGTGAAGTGAGTAACAGAGGGGGAAATCATACTAAATAAATAGCAGATGCACAAGTTCATCTCTTGAATGAGAAAGCATTATTTTGGTTAGAAAACTAACTACATGGATTTTGTTGTTAGATAGTAAACCCTCAGGGCAAAATCCTGGTCTCAACTTGTATTATGAAATACAGATGTTTCTTAGAAAGAATGAGTACATATGTGAATGGGCACAGAGGGTACTATAAAGTGAGAGTGTGATACATAGGTCTTGAACCCATTAAGTGTGAATTCTAACATAGTTCTGTGATTTTAGCCAATCACATGGCAGAGAAGTATAAAGGGCCTATCAAAATACTATAAAACATCTTAGTCAAAGTCAAGGAATTCCTTTTATAATCTGGTTTGTCTTCTCTTTTTCTTTCCTTTCCTCACATTAGACATACATTTCTTGTGAGTTTTAGATATAAAAACAAATTATAGATGACATTCAAAAGCACATTGTTTGAGATAGTCATATTGCATGGCAAATGTGCACGGAACAACTTAAAACATAAATTTTTGTTAAAAAAATCACTCAGCTTTCATTAATGGATTTTTTTCTTAAAATAATAAAGTGAACAATCACTGAAAAGCCAATATCCCCAATGGAGATACTCTAACCCCTTTGCTATAAGCCAGGAATGAAAAAATATGTTTGGTATCCCTACCAAAATCTAATATTGTTCAATTAAACAAGAAAGCAATTAGAAACATAAGAATTTGAAAATACATGGTAAAACTTTTTCTATTTGTAGACTATATTACTATATTTTTGGAAAACTCAAAATAATTGATGGGAAATCATTATAAAAAATGAAAGAGTTCAGTAAATTTGCAAGATATAAAATTAATACACAAAAGTAAAGTAAATATGCTTCATATAGATGAACAATAACCAGTTATAGGATGAATGAAAGAGAAAAATCTATTTATTTTTATTTTTTCAAGTGGAAGCCACTTTAATTTTGACTTTTTAAAAGTGATTTTAGAGAGTGGAAAGGGGAGAAAGAAACATCAGTTTGTTGTTCTACTTATTTATATATTCATTTGCTGATTCTTTTTTCATATTTATTTCATTAATTTTTTTGAGAGAGAGAATGGGAACTATTGACTCATTGCTCCATTTATTTGTGCATTCATGGGCTGATTTTTACATGTGCCCTGACTGGGGATCGAACATGCAACCTTCGCATATCGGGACAGTGCTCTAGCCAACTGAGCTACTCAGCCAGGTGAGAAGATTCTATTTAAAACAGAAATAAAACAAAGTAAAATCCTCCCCAAAATGTGTAACATCCACTTGAGGAAAGTTATAACATCTCCTGAAGGCACAGAGGAAACTTAGATTGTTTTTGAATAGACTCAATACTAGACTCAATGCTAGAATGATGTATGTCATTCCTAAGTAAATTTACAAATGAACCTGCTCTTAATATGCACACCACTTTTGTTTTCTGGAGTTAAATAACTTGATTTTACAGTTTATTTTGAAAAATAACCAAAAATGTATAGCTATAACACACTGAAAACATGAATTCTGTGAGTGTGTGTTTATGTATGTGCAAGTGTGCCCACATGCATTCACCCTACCAGTATAAAAATATGTCATGAGGTTCTCTATAATTAGAATGGGGTGGTGTGGGCACATGACAAGAGACTAATGGAGCAGAATAGAAAATCTAGAAATGAATCCAAGTTCATGTAAATATATCCTATAATGATGGATCCAACTCTCCTGCTCAGAGTAAGCAAAAACCTGAATAAGAATGAGAGAAAGAAACACTTTTGTGTAAGTATGTGTGCAAGAGACATCAGAGAGCTACCAAGACAGCGAAGACCTGAGAAATCATGACCCTTGAGAGAGCAGAAACTCAGAGATGTACACCTAATATGCCATGCCACCAACCTCCTGGAAGCTAAGCAGAAAATGTCCACTGTAAGGTTGAGAAGTTCAAAAGAGATATCGCCCATAGTATGTAAATATCATCTCAATAATTGTTTTTAAAAGTGCAACTAAAATAAAGAACTCAATTAATATGTCGAACATCGTATTAGACGCAGATGAAGAGAGGATTAGTAAATTAGAAGATAAATCAAAAGAAAATTTGTGAACTAAAACAGAGACGTGTTTGGAAAACACTGAAAAAAAAATAAGATGTGTGGAACATGAGTTCCAATATGTGTACTGAATCCCAAAAGGAGAGTGGAGAGAATAGGTGAGAGCAATATTTGGAAAGATGGTGGCTGAGAATCTTTCAAAACTGATTTTAAATCACAATTCAAAATATGCTACAAACCACAACATAATTTTTTAAAAATATAGTTAATCCCATAACAGTAAAATTGGTACAAAACAAAATGAAAAATATTTAAAATATTCAAGGAAAAATGACACATTTTCAACACATTCAATGCATATGGGAATATTATATATGATAAAGGCAACACATCAAATTAGTGAATAAATAATTTTTTTAATAAGTGGGGTTGGGATAACTAAATAGCCACATAGTAAAAAAGATTAAATTGAACATATTAGACCCCAGGATAAATCATACAAATAAATACAATTAAATGCTAGACATAAAAATGGAAAAGTCTCCAACAAGTATCAAAGTCCAGAAGCAATGAGAGAAACAAATGGTAAGTTTGACTAAAAAACATTTTGCATGGCATAAATTTCCAAATCAATTGCAATGTGCAGGAAGATGGTTCTCTGACCCTATGTTCAGCTCTGTGATAAGAGAGGTGGACCTTCTAACTGGTAAACACCTGATGGAGAAAGGCCAGTTCCTGACATGAACAGATGTCTATCACCATAACAACATAAAATAAATACTGTTGTTTGCATTGCATGTGTACCTACAAAACTAATTGCTAAATATACCATATTGGTTAAACCATGAGTTTACCAGCTTAAATGCTATTTCAAAGAGTGGAGTGTGCTTGTATACTAAACAAAAGGTTAAAACATTGTAATATTAGTAAGTGAATTTTATTTGGTCTTTAAACTTCAATTTTTATATTTCATTTTTAATTACCTTATTTTCTTTTCTGTCATTTCTAGTCTATCATTCATTTTTCTCTTCAGTTAATGTAAAGCAAATGATTTGCTTAATGTTTAAAGTAGTTCTCAACAATGACACAAAACTAATTGCACTTTGATTATTTTATAAAGTTTTATTTTCTCTATTTTAATTTATTTAAAAGTATGGTTTCTATTTCTTATCTAAAAACTCTGGGAAATCCTATACCACATGCTAATTACTGAAAGCATATGTGCTTAATTTTATGATATGAACAAATTGAAAGTAATGAAAATAAAAGGCTTCAGATTATTGTCAAATTATGTGCTATGTAAAAGGGAAATATGTTAACCTTTGTGAACTTAAATAACAGCCTAATTTTATTGAGTGTTCATTATGTGCCAGATATTGTGCTAAATGTTTTATGTGTACTTTATTTTGTTTAATCTTCATAATGACCCTTTAGAGTAGATATGGTCCCTTTTTGCCAATAAGGAAACTATGGCTTAAAGAGCTAATAATTGGTGGAGCCCAGAATCCAACTCAGTGGTGTTACGAGAAGCTCTTCTCTTAACTCCTTCACTACACTGCCTCACTTGGAAGTTCCTGGAGGATATCTGTTTTCTTTTTTATCGTAAACTTCTATTGGCTCCATTTTAAAAAGTCTTTAATACGTGCAGGTCATGTTAAAAAATGACAAATAAGTCATGTGACAATTGGAAGAGGCGTTTCCTTGTGTTGAGATCTGTGATCACAGGCAATTCATAAATTAGGGATTACTCTACAGACACACAACTAGCATGATTTTTTTCTGATTCTCACCTTTTCTTACACAGGAAAATTATTTTAAATGTAGAACTGATAATATTTATGGCCAAAATGGCTCTGAAAGTTGTCACATTGCTTCAGTCTCTACTACAAACAAATAGTACCAAAAGGTAAAATGTTTTAAGCAGAAATAAAAATAAAAATGACATAGGTTCAAAAACAAGATAATCCTTTCCATTGCAATATCCAGTACAGTTCAACATATTTTATTCTATAAGCTGGTGAATTCCATTTCTAGATACAATAGGGGGGAAATCTCACAAGGTATTGTACAAGAGTAACCATAAACTCAATGCCATCTGCGTGGCTGGAGCTTAGGCTTGCTCTACTCCAGGAAGCAGGCACTGCTAGACATGGACAGGCAGGCTATAAAGGTTCTACATAAGAAAACCATAACTAGGATAACTGCTTGAAGTTAGAGGCTGAGTAGGGCTGCCGAGCTCCCCACCTCCGTAAAAGGATGGACAAAGATAGGTTGCTGACCATCTGGGACTTTGGCTGGTAGTGAGCTGGGAAACTTGAGAACTCAAAGAATAAATTCTCAATTTCATTATTATTAAGAATTAATCTAATCTTCTCATGACTCAGTGATTAGTCTATAATATCCGATAAGATAATACTACTAAGATACATGAACCTTCTAAAGTAATTATAAGATCTGACTCTTGAATCATAATTCCTTTTGACGTCAGAAATAATAGGAAAAAACTCATATTACTATTTTAAAGGGCACCTGCAGTTGTATACAATGCAATAGGACCAGAAAAAAAAACAGTAACAAGTACACATTTGGAAAGAAAGAGAAAAAGCAATCTTTATCTTCAGGCAATACCACTCTCTAAATAGGGATTCTGTGTGTAAATTAATAGAGAATTCAGCAAATTTGTGAATACAAGATGAGTATCAAATATTGTTAACATCCATACATGCTACCAATACTCAACTAAAAGGTATAATAGAAGACAAGTTCATTCACAAGAACAACAAGGACTCTAAGATACCTAAGAATAAATCTAACAACATTTTAAAGACCTCCTGAAGAATTTTAAAAATGTTACTGTGAGAAGCAAAAGACCTAATTAAATGAAAGTAGTGGAAGGAAATAATAATTTGAACATGGTAATTCTGCTTGAATTTGTCTATGAACTCAATGCAGTTCAATCAAAAAGTCAACATGCATTATTGAGTAATTGGGCAATGCTATTTAAAAATTCATAACAAGAGAAAAGATTAAAACAATGGAGACAACATTCAAGAAAAAGAAAGGATGGGGAGGGAGGAGTCTTCTTTTTTTTAAATTTTTTACCAGATATAAACAGATGGACCAGATAAGAGGGCCCAGAAAGATAGATAGAAAGATAGATAGATAGATAGATAGATAGATAGATAGATAGATAATAGCTTACTAAATAAAGAAAATGTGGATAATTTAATTAATGTTGCTGAATTAATATTATTTGTATCTAAAAAAGAGAATGAAATTGGATATCCTCACATATGGTAAATTGGTGTGAAAATAAAACTTTTTGAGAAGAAAATTAAAGACAAAACACACAAATATAAAAGATTGTTAAATATAATTAAATTAGGAATGAGTATTGAAACAAAGACAGCATATGATCAATAAATTTGATCATAAGAGAATCTGTAATTTAGAAGAAGGCATTTATACTCTGTATCATGATAAAAAGCTAAATATCCATAACATAACATTAGTAAGAAACTAATAGCTTAATAGAAAAATGAACAAGGACAGTCACAGAAAAGGAAGTTTGTATGGTCAATAAATATGTGTTCAATACAGTGTATACCTATCAGATTGGCAAAATTTATAAAAATCTGACAGTATTAAATGTTGACAGGATTGTAGAGAATCAAGACCTTTTACCCAATGCTTGTGGGAACTTCATAGTTTTCTTACATTGTTAGGTGTTATAACCATCATGGAAAGCTATTTGACAAGATTTAGTAAAGTTGATGATATTCTTTCTTGACAACCTACTTAATTCCATTTCTAGTTGTGTACTCTAGAGACACTCTCCCTTACGCATATAAGAAGACGTGTATAATAATGTTTATTGCAGTACTGTTTCTAAAAGAAAAATTGGAAACAACATAATCACCCTTTAAAGGACTATTGATAAATACTTGTGGTATATTCATAATATTTTACAATAGCTAAACTGAATGAGCTAGATCTCTTTGTATCAATATGAGAAAGTGTTTAAAATATTATATTGCAGGTTAGCATATATCATATGATACCTCTTACATAAAGTTTAAAACAAAAAACAGTGCTATGTAAACTATCAATATACACACATGTAATATATATGTAACATTAGTTTAAATTCATGCCTACAAAAATAAACAAATTCACAATGGTGCTTACCATTGGGAAGAGAGGGGCATGTGTTTGTAATATTTTGTTCCTTTAAAAAATCTGAAGCAAATTGGGCAAAATATTAAGCTTTCATAGTGCTGAATGGTTTGGAAACATTTTAAATTAAAAATATATAGTACTAATTACAAATATCAGTTATCACATAAGAAGATTTTACTTTAAAAACCTGGCTTCCTCTACATTCCCATTGCTATTCTAACTCAGGAAAACTGATTTATATCCTAAAGGAGAATGCTTTCCCCATGCAAACTGTGGCAATGACTCTAAGTGTTCAAGTGTGGTGGAAAATTTGTTAGGCGTTATGCTTTAATCAGCATCTTCTGCCAGTGATTTCTCTGTGCTTTCACTTTACAAAGAATTCCAGTAGGGGAGTGCAATCGTGTAACTGCACAACGTTACTTAGGGGTGAACCACAGACTCCGAGGACTGCCAAGGTTTCTTAAATACAATTTTCATTTTGAGCAAAGAGTCCTCTGTTTCTGTGATGAATGCGATGTGGCATTTTCTGATTGGCAAGTGACACACAGAAAGCACCGAGGGAATGATCATGTCACAGTTCAACTTCATAATTAAGTGTAGTTTTGTTTGTCACCTTAATTGCATTTGTTGGAAGCCAGCTCTTTGATTTCCCAATCATGTCTGCATTTTTACTTGCCCTTTGTAAAGATGAATAAGGGGAGGTATGTCTCCAAAGCAATAAAAATTTGGGAGATTTATTTGGTAGGGATAGCAGTAGAATGACTATTCCATTATTTGGCTGCCATTGTTTTCCCAGGAAAAGCCCAAGTCTTTGTATCATCTGGGCATTTTAACTATAACCAACCATTTGCCCTTTTAGCTGAATGCTGCCATTCTTGATACTTCTCCCTAAACTGCATTGCCTCAATTAATGCGTGGACTTGTTTAAGTGTCTAGCTCCTGGACACAGCTTTATCTATGCAGATGTTTTATCCCAGCACAATCTCACATCCTCCTCTGGAATAATACACAGAAGTTGAAAAATATGAATATGTACCTGACAGTGCTCTGTATGCTGAAAACTGTCTTACAAGTACAATAAAACAGTCCTGCAGGCAGGGAAGGGTCCCCTAATTGTAACTCCATGTTCCTTTCCTTTAAAGGAAAAGGGATGCTTAGTGGCTACTGGCTCTTTAAGCATGAGGTTTCCTTCAAGGAGAGGTGGATGGAAAGAAAGGATATGGTACTCACAATGGCCAAGCAAGCTTCAGTTTTCTCATGAGGGTGAACCATCACAAACCCACAATCAGTGTCTGGCAAGCAGCAGGTTCCCGATGTACCCGTGACGATTCCAGAAGCATAACTATGCACTAACGAGAATGTTGGGGCTGGCAGTTCAGTGTGCCCATCTGCAAGCAGAGACAACTGGGTTCCACCTGCAAACAAGTGTCTGCAGCACCGCCGAGTGGCCTGTGGAACAAATCATTACCATGTATATCACTGGAATGTCTCTATGGACATGTTTGCCTAAAACCATATATTTATTATTCATAATGTCATTGGTGAACCCATGGGGCTGGCAGTGATTCATAGAGTGAGGGTGGCTTTGGGAGAAGACAGAGGAAAGCTGACTCTTGGCATTTCTGCTTCAATTAGAGGTGATAGTATTCACCTTTATGACTTCAAACAAACGAATTCACAAAAAAATTTTTTTTGTAGATTTTTCTCCATGGAGTTCAAATGATCTCAGTCCCAGCATGGATGGAGGTAGTACTTTATATGTGATATATGTCTTAAATCTCCAGGTGGTTTTTTTTTTTTTGCATTTCAAAGTTATTCCAGTAAACCTAGAGTGCATCGAAAGATGTAGAAACACTTGAGCCAAAAATCTGAATGTACATTTTGTGTTCACTTTCGCAAGCAGCTCTGCTGATTGATTGTCTCCTCACCCTACTTCACCATCACCTCGCATCAGCCCAAATGGCCTGGCTCCTTAGAACTCTTTGCTGCCCTGGCTGCTGTAGCTCTGTGGACTGAGCACAGGCCTGCAACCCAAAGGGTTGCCCGTTCGATTCCCAGTCAGGGCAGATGCCTCAGTTGCAGGCCAGGTCTCCAGTGCGGGGCATGTGAGAGGCAACCACACATTGATGTTCCTCTCCCTCTCTCCTTCCCTTCCCTCTCTAAAAATAAACAAATAAAATCTTAAAAAAACAACAACTCCTTGCTAAGGATTAGCAGATTGTTTTCAGGTGGAAGAAAGGAACACAAATGATAAAGAGCAGAACATTCTGCATCCCCAGAAAAATGGTGTGCCTAGAGAAAAGTTGGTTACTTGCTTATACTTTAACTTGCCTGGGCTGGAGGAAGGAAGGAAGAGTCTAACAGGAAACTATCCAAACCCTGTGGAGTGTACTGTTATTCCATTTGACAAGCCAGCTTAATTGTGTAAGTTCATTGACTTCATTAACTCTTTGAGAGTACCCATGCTCTAAAATGATGCCATTTTTCCTTAACTGAGACACATAAATACATGAGGATTCAGAGCAGCTTGGTCCTTCTGCTGTGCTAGTACCTACCTAACAGAACACAGGGAACGCTCCCTTTAAGTCAAGGGTGAGAACATAGAAAGTCCCCTGAGTGAAGGCAGGTTACTGTTAACAGTCAGTCTCAACTTCTTCCAGGACAACTTTGGGCAGTTACAGGAGACATTATCACTTGTACCCAGGACTGTAACCTAGTTCCCTGCTGGGGTTATTTAAATGTTCATCTAGACATTAATTTCCATAGCTTCAGGGTTATGTGGCTTAAAAAACACAATGAAATGTGTCTTGTTTGCCTGCCCCCACTGGCCAGTCTTCCCCAGAACAGCACTCACTCACATGGATTCTCCTCTGCCTGTGAGGAGACCACCCTTCCTCAGGTATTTGGTTTTCAACATCTGAATCTGGAGGGACACAAACATTGAGACCATAATAACAATATTGAAAATTTCTTTTAATTGGATATAAAAGCTTGTTTAAAAAAGATCATAGTGATAATAGTAGTCATTATTTCTACCACTGCTCATTGCAAAGGAACAATTAGAAATAGTTAATTTAAGATTTTTTAATTTGTTTTTATATATTTTAATATATTTTATTGATTATACTATTAGAGTTGTCCCATTTTTTCTCCCCTTTATTCACCTCTGCCATTCACCCCCACTCCCATCATCAGTCTCCCCCTTTAGTTCATGTCCCTGGGTTGTATATATAAGTTCTTTGGCTTCACCATTTCCCATACTATTCTTAACCTCCTCTGTCTATTTTGTATCTACCATTTATACTTCTTATTCCCTGTACTTTTCCCCTCATTCTCCCCCTTCCCTCTCCCTGCTGATATCCCTCTATGTGATCTCTATTTCTGTGATTCTGTTCCTATTCTAGTTTGCTTAGCTCATTTTTGTTTATGTTTTTGTTTTGTTTTTATTTTTGTTTTGTTTAACTTTAGTTGTCGATAGTTGTGGTTTGTTATTTTACTGTTCACATTTTTATCTTCTTCTTTTTCTTAGATAAGTCCCTTCAACATTTCATATAATAAGGTTTTGATGATGATGAACCCCTTTAATTAGATCTTTTCTGGGAAGCACTTTATCTGCCTTTCCATTCTAAATGATAGCTTCACTGGATACAGTAATCTTGGATGTAGGTCCTTGCCTTTCATGACTTTGAGTACTTTTTTCCAGCCCCTTCTTGCCTGCAAGGTTTCTTTTGAGATATCAGCTGATAGCCTTTTGGGTACTCCTTTGTAGGTAACTGTCTCCTTTTCTCTTGCAGTTTTTAAGATTCTCTCCTTATCTTTAATTTGGATAATGCAATTATGGTGTGCGGTGGTGTGTGCTTCCTTGGGTCCAACTTCTTTGGGACTCTGAGCTTCCTGGACTTCCTAGAAGTCCATTTCCTTTGCCAGATTGGGGAAGTTCTCCTTCATTATGTTTTCAAATAGGTTTTCAATTTATTGCTCTTTCTCCTCTCCTTCTGGCACCCCTAAGATTTGGATGTTGGAATGTTTAAAGCTATCCTAGAGGTTCCTAAGCCTCTCCTCATTTTTATGAAATCTTGTATCTTCATTCTGTTCTGGTTGAGTGTTTCTTTTTTCCTTCTGCTCCAAACCATTTATTTGAGTCCTGGTTTCCTTCCCATCACTGTTGGTTCCCTGTGCATTTTCCTTTATTTCACTTTTCATAGCTTTCATTTTTCCCTCTATTTTGTGACCATACTCAACCAATTCTGTGAGCATCCTGATTACCAGTGTTTTGAACTGTGCATATGATAGCTTGGCTATCTGTTCATCGCTTAGTTGTATTTTTTCTGGAACTTTGATCTGTTCTTCCAGTTGGGCCATTTTTCTGTCTCAGTACTCCTGTTATGTAGTAAAGGGTGGAGCCTCAGGTAGGCCAGGGGAGGGCAATGCTCCATGATTCGTGATGTTGTGATGCTGTATGTGGCGGAGGGGCCCAAGAGGGAATAATGGCCTTGGTCAGTTCTTGGCCAGCTTTCAGTCACTTCTTCCACTACCCACAAGCAATTGGGCCCTTCTGGTGCTGATTCCCAGGTGGGTGGGTTTGAGTACATTCTAGGATCCTGTGGGTCTCCTACAACAAACTCTCCTGTGAAGCTGGGAGTTTCTCCTGCCACCTCAACCCCCACAGGCTTTTACAGTCAAGGTTTTGAGGCCGTATTTCATTTCTCCACACTGGAAGCCGGGGTTGTGTAGTATGTCTCACTCCCCAAATGTTCTTCCCAGTTTATCCACATGCCCCATGGCATTCCACATTCCACATGGAATGTGAGACCACCCAGTCCACCAGCTGCCACCTTGTCTGCCCGTGTCCTCCAGCCATTGCCCCGCTGTGAGTCCCCTCTGCCCTGGCTGCCCATCTCTGCCCCTCCTACCAGTCTGAATGAATGTTTCTTCTTTAACTCCTTGGTTGTTGGACTTCCATACAGTTTGATTTTCTTGCAGTTCTGGTTATTTTTTTGTTTTTAAGTTTGTTGTTGTCCTTCTTTTGGTTGTGTGAGGAGGCAAAGTATATCTACCTATGCCTCCATCTTGGCCGGAAGTTCTAATTTAAGATATTTTTAAGGACTCACATATTCTTGATATAGTAGTATATCAGTTAATAACATAAGATCATTATCTACTAAGAACAATAATAACAATGTCTGGAATTTTTATGGATAAAGAGCAGGATGATATAAAGAAGTAGACTTTGGACCCAAACTCCCATATGATCTGGGTAACCCTAGCAAGTTATTTACCTTTAATAGTATAGTTAGGAAAATAATAATGCCTTCCTCCTATGGTTGTTAATCCATATAAAACACTTAGGACAGTGCCTTGCACATAAGTGCTCCATCATTGTTAACTGTTACTTTCTTCAAAGGAGCATTTACTTTAAGTAAAGACAGCCCAAAATCTATGTGAACACTGGTACCATGTATGCCTGATTACTTTCTCTTAATGGATTCAGTCACTTTTGAAGCATATGATTTTGTGGGATCTGAAGAAGCTTAGCATTTAATAAATGTCAAGTGGCCCTCAATCAAAACACTCTGCATAATGGATGTCAATTAGTTATTCAAGGGCCTGCCAATAGAATTTGCCCTTGTCTGTTAACACACGAGCATCCCCTGGCAAATATGTTTACAGAGGAAGCAAGATACCTTGACTCTCTTCTTTCATCTAGGAAAAGCATTCTTTAGATTTAATCAGTTTTAACCACAGACATGCAAGTAGAGATTTAAGGAAAGTTTTTAAGGGTTTGCAAATTCCTTAAGGAATAGAAACAGTCACTGTTTGAAATATAATCAAAGGTAATTTTGCCACAGTTTGAACCTCATCAATAATACTGCAAAAAAAAAAAAAAGGGCAACAAATAATCACAATTAGCTTTTCCCTCTGGAAAAGTAACACAATTTGGGGGGGGGACAAATTTTTAAATGATTTTGTTCATATTTTTCTTAGTTTTTGATCTCCCAGCTTCTTCTATCTCAGAAATATTGCTATCAAAAATCCTTCCTTTTCCTGGAGGTTAGAGGGGACAAAGAACACTATGTGAGTAAATAAATAACATTGTCATTAGAAACAACTAGAAATTCTAGAAAAGAAACCTGACTCATAATACTAATTTTTGTTAGAGAATTTTAAAATATATTTTTTCTTACAGTTTCCCCATATAACAAAATGACTTCTTGTGTTCAGCAGATCTTCAAAAAAAGAGTCAATCTATGCATCGCTCCTGCTGGCCCTCCCCAACCCCATTCCCTTCGCTCCAGACAAGGAGATCTTTCGGGCAGCATAGATGGGATGAGAGTTAGAAATGGACTGTCCTTGCCCCTTCCTCTAACCTCATGGATTTGGGCAAGTCACTCAACTTCTAAACCTGGTTCCTCAACTTATAGTGAGGGACTGCAAAGCAGTTATCTCCAAAATCTCTTCCAAAGCTAACATTCTGTAACTTTGCTATTTTTAGATGTCTTAATTAGCTGCTCCAAATCATCTAATACAGAAATCACTTATATTTGCCTTTGAAATGTGTTTTTGTTCTTGTAACTGAATCTGTTTGAAATATTGCCCAGCCTATCCAATTAGAAGCCCCTCTTCTGGGTCTTTCTTTGCAAATACTTCCCAGCCTCTGAAAAAAGTGGACCATAATACTCCCAGGAGGACAGGAGTTTGAGAAGATGATTAAGTGTTAGGGTTAGATGACTTTGGTTAGACTTTATCACATGGAAGGACCCATAAGGATAAGCAGCATTTTAATATCAATAATTGATTCTTTTCACAACTGATTACTTTTATTTACTCTGTTCAGGTTTTTTCAGTACATTATGCCTGGTGTAAGGTAGGCACAATTGAAACTAAACAGCTGTCTTACATTTATGAACCTCTAAAAGTAAGCTTAAGGATGCACTGGAAACTCTCAAAGTCCCTGAGACAACATCAAAGTCCCAGAAGTTGACTGACTTGCTTAAGTTTCAGGCACATTAAAGGGAGAGCCTGGGGGGCTAGGAACACTGATGCTCTGTGATCTGTACACATTTTCATAATTGGTCTCTTGTCCGGCTTTCCCTGGGTTACATCCCTTATCTTGTACCCTGGCTCCCACAACTACATCAAGTTCTTGTCTGGGGACTCTCCTGAATTCTAGCTGGCCCTTGGGTCTGTCCCTGTCCTCTTCCTGAAAATTGTTGTCATTTCCTGGCAGCTTGGGTAACCGCTTTCTCCTTGCCTTTCAACTTCCTCAGCTATTATAATCCTTGCTCTGAGGCTACAACTGTCTGGTCCTTGAGATTTATACTTCTCTGTTTAAAGGTCATAAATAACAATCAGCCTAGCCCCACAAATCCATTAGATGCCAGGCACTGCTCTAGAAATGGAGGTACCCTAACAAATAAGGAATTAGTTTTAACTGGAAGTGCTAACAGTCTATGGCCTGCATTCCCAGTCTGTGGCTGTAATGAGGTGCAGAGCAGGGGTCCCCTGAAAATAACAGAGTGTATCCCCCACAAATCTTGTTTGAGAGGAGGGGGAAGTGGATGATATAGCATTTAAGATACTTTGCATAATAATTGCAGGTTAATAGCCATGACTTTTCTGAAGGGAAGAAGACTGCCATCCAGGGTGAAAGGTGTACATGACCATACAGTGACTCATGACATAGAGGAGGTGGATGCCCACCCTGAATGCCTCTGTGTCACTGAGAACTCTTGCCCTGACTAAAGATGGCAGCCAAGAGAAGATAAAAGATACCGGGAAACTGGTAAAAATGACAGACACTAAGACATCATAGGAAGGGCTGGATGTGAGTTCACATAGGAAGTTCCAGGGAGCATTTAAGTGAGGCCAAGCTGCAGAGGTGTAGGAAGGAGAGTCCACCACAAAGAGAAGAGATCCAGAGAGGCCTGGAGTGAGTGAGAAAGATATAGGAGTGCACCACAAGGTCTGCAGTGCGAGAAGGTCAGACTAGACAAGACCATGCAAGAGCTGATGGAGCTGCAGGGATCTGCCTAACGGAGCACAGAATTGTGGGAGATGCTTGGAGCTGAACCATGACCAGAGGGGCTGAGTTGTAGACTTCTGCTTCTATGAAGGATGTACAGAGAAGTCACTCTCCTAGGACTGTGCCTCCCTGGACCCCACCATGACTCAGTATAACATGGCATGTGTTTCCCTGAACCACTACATGGAGGGAGAATAATGCACCCCAGATCCTGAAGGAGAGAGCTGCTGCAAGAGATGGAGACTCTGAAACCCACAAGTGCACCTTCCATAGGGGATGGAGATCTGTTTGTGTGGCTGACTTAAGAACAGATTAAGATATGGGGAACTTCTGGGCATGCTTTTGGCTTGTAGCCTTTTGGAGAGCAAGAGGGATACTGGTCCTCATGGGATGGGAAGGTTCTGAGCAGGAGTGCTCTCGGCCCCCGCAAGGATGGAACAGTTAATAAAAACCTGTTTCCTTCAACACTAATTGTTGAGTCATGTGTCAAGGCTGCACATGGCTGGGCCCTGGTGTGCTCTGTTATGCAGCCTCTGGGTCATCAGAGGCTAGTGAAAAGCTACATATACTCTGGGCATTTTCAACTGTAGGGTCAGTTTCAGGGCTTGAAGGGTTTTATTTGCTTGCTTGTTTTATGTCTGCATCTGTTTAGCATCTTCCTTGAGAACATAGCACACACACATACTGTCTGCTGACCAGACATGATTTAGTGATAATGACTGAGATTGGGGCTTCTTTTTGCCTTCTTTGGAGAAAACAGAACTGGTAAATGAGAGCATTGTCATTTTCATTTCTTTTTAATCTGTCGCTGTTTAAAGAGAGTTCTCATAACAGTAGACTTGTGTTACACAATGAACATGTTGTAAGTCATTTAATATATTGTCCCCAGATGGGGGATGCACAACAGGATGTGTGACCACAAGCCCTCTTCCCGAGCTCAGCTAACCAGTGGGTAGGAGGTACCAGCACAGTTTGCCAATTCTCTGGATGTATTTTAGTTCATCTGCTTGCAAAATATTTCTGTATCTGATTTTTTTTTAATATTGCCTCAGGAAAAGATTGACATATAAGCTATAAAATGATCACTTTTATATATGAACAAAGTGTGGATAGGTGAGTCAGTATCTCCCAGGAAGGTCCCTGGTGGTGCTGAATCCAGAGACTGGAACACTGCCATGGGTGGGAGGGATGTGTATAGGTGTGTGATATTGTAATTTATAGTAAGAATTACATATTTGGTTTTTGTCCCAGTTTCTGGCACAGAGATCCCAAAATTTTTGGAATTTCTTAAGTGATAAGAACAATGAAAGTATCTTTTGCTTTGTTAAAGAGAGTACTTTCAGATCACACCTAAAGATGGGAGCTGGTTGCCAGTGGAGCCAACCATGTGATCAGAGGTTTGGAATTTTTGGTCTCAACCCTGATTTCCGGGGAGCAAAGAGGGGTTGGAGGTTGAATCGTTTGCCTATTGGTCCATGATATAGCCAATCATGCCTGTGTAACGAAGCCTTCATAAAGCCCCAGAAGGATAGGGTTGGTAGAGCTTCTGGGCTGGTAAACATGTGGAGGTGCCAAGAGAATGGCCACCTAGAGAGGGCATGGACGGTCTGCTCACCCTTCCCACATACCCTGCCCCATGACTCTCTTCTGTCGAGTTGTCCCTGAGCTGTATTGTTTCAGAGTAAACCATTCTGGTAAGTAAACTATTTCTGTGAGCTTCTCTAGCAAATGAATCAAACCCAAAGAAGGGTTGATGGAACCTCCCTGATGATCTGGTCTGACCTTGAATAAAGGCACCCAAGCCAGCAAGACAGGATATCAGAACAAACAGACCAGGGTGGGACAGCACCCAAGTAATAGGTCAGGGACAGGATAGTTCAAGGAACTATAAAGTTATGGGAACAAGTCCCAGGAACTAGAGATGTATGGGATGGAAACACCCAATAAGAGAGGAAGAAAGTAGAGTACTTCAAAGTAACCAATTACAAGACTACTTCCCCATAGTGTGCATTTTTTTTCTTTAAAACCCCTGCAAAGAACCACCCGGATGGGAACTGATCTGAGCTAGGAACTGGCCTCAGCTAGGCTGCTTCCCCTCCCTCACTCCTGAGGGACCCTGCTTTCAGTAAACTCCTTGCTTTGCCATTAGCTCACTATCTACTTGTGGTTCCTCAGCAGCTCCGATCTCACACTCCCATCTACAGCTGGGTAGTAGAAGCCCAAGTGATAGCCTGGACTTGTGACTGGGGGCAGGGGGGCCAGAGTCTTGTAGACTGAACCCTTAACCTATGGGACCTAATACTATCTCTGGAGAGATACTGTCAGAATTTAGTTGAATTCTAAGACACCAGCTGGTGTCCTGAGCATTGCTTTGGTGTGAAAAGCTCCACCTACAGTGGAATTGGCTGTCAGAATCTCAGGGTGTTTTCCAGTTCTGCTTCCTGACCTTTCCTCTTTCTGTCCCATGAGCTTGGTGGTCTGGGTGATCCTTGGTTTCCTGGTCCCATTATCCAGACATCCAACCAAGAAGGTTGTTATTCATTTTTTGTTACATTCTGCCCACTTCTATGTGCAGTCCTAAGGGCACTTTCATTGTTAGACCTTCTGCATTCCCTGAAAAGGGGATCACGAAACAGAGTGCTGAGCTAGAAGTCCCCAAGATGGGAAGTTCCCCACTAACCTGACTTGGGGACAGGGGAAGTAGAGCAGGGCCATTGAGAGTTATGTGGCATATCTAAAGAACTTGGCCAGTGTTTTAGTGATGCTAATAGCTGTGCCAGGAGGCAGGGATGTGGGTGTGACTCTCATCTGTGGAGGCAGTCCCCTGCACATCATAGGACCAAGCCTGCCCAGACTAACAATGGCAGCCAAGACAGGCAGAAGGAACCAGAGTACTGGCCCATGTAAACGTTTATGGGATAAGTCAGAAATGGGGTTACAGAGGAAGATCCATGTCAGGATTTAAACTCAAGTGTGGGGCAGCCATGTTCTCTTAACCATGCACTTTGTGAGTGGAGAAGTGCGTCTTGGCCACGTGGTTTGAAAGGATGCAGAAGGACCCCCACCAGCCCATCATGAGGAGGTGCCATGTGGTTTTTGATTAAGAGCAGGAGCATAGCCAAGCACGGACAACTGAGAGAAGCCAGAATACAGATGGGAATGCTGAGCTGTGAACTTCTAGGTTGTTTTTTTTTTTTTTTCCTGAAAGACCTTACCTCTGACTGGCATATATTGAAACTAGCTTGATTTAACAAAAAGGAGGCAGAACTGTATGTGTTTATGGGTTTTTTGTTTCTAAGGAGAGTGGGATTTAATGGCACAATTCCACCATTGTTCTAAATCTAACATAAATAAATTGTTCCTTCTTTTTCATAAGACTCTGGCATTGGGAGTCACAATTTTTTGGTGGCGGGCAATAGAACCCAGAGTAATAGAACCCAGAGTGGTTCTGTTTCAGGTAGACCCCAGAGAGAGTTCCCAGAGATGCTCTTAACACTCTCCCTAACATTAATCTCAGGGACAAGAGATGAGGAGGAGTCCATGGAATTTGAACCTCTGTGTGCAGATAAACCCAGGAAAGTACATCTATGTCCAGGCCAGATAAGATTCTCACCTTTAGGGAGAAGACCCAACAATGCCCTGGGGAAGGACAGTGCCCATCTTCCTGGGACGTGTCATTGATACCAGCCCATGGAGCTTCCTGGGCACTGCTCTTCTGAACTCAGCCCGAAGCTATTGCCCCTTGGTCCCTGGTGGACACAGGGGAGATGCTGGTGGAGAGAACAAGCATAGAGAGCGATCTGACCTTGACCATGGGGCACAACTTCGAGAAAGGAAAAATAACTTGGATTGTTTGTGGAAAGGATTAATTGATCTTATTATGATCCTAAAAATATTCAGATGATTTCAGAGTAGTTTCTTTGCTCATTGTGCATTTGGGTCAAGAACTGAGGAATAAATGATACTGTGTCACAATCTGACAGAGTCTCACCCACCATCGGATGAAGGTGAGTGTCCTTGCTCCCAATGCTTGTATTTTTAAACATGGAGATGCATACATTTCTTCTGGTAATGTAATCATTTTCTTCATCTTATTATGCCTTTTGTTATTGTAAGACAAAGGATTCAGGAGCAGTAATGGCAGGAAGACCATCCATAGTCTAGACTGGCATCCTTTAGCTCCTAGATCCATTGCTAACAGAGGTCACCTATATTTGCTTTGCCTGCTCCCCAGGGCTGGGACAGGGACAGAATCCCATGTGGAAGCCAGCTGGAAGGGTCCCTGCCACCCTGTGCAGGAAAATAAACTGCAAATCAATAACAGGATATCTGCACTCAAGGAAAGATTCTTAGAATAATTCCCAGTTCTAATAGGGAACCAAGTGCGTCAAAACCAGATGATTTCATTTGGGCTGATCTCTGAAGGGGGGCTGGAAAAAAAAATGTGATTCACCCCATTCTGAGGGATTTAGCAAAGCATTTTTATCAACTGTGCACATGTCCATGACTCTTCTTGAAAAGTTCATAAATTCCTTGAACATTCTGACAAGGACAACATCAACAGTGACCAGTAACTTCATCCTTTTAACCCACTGGGCACTATCGGAAGCAAATCCCAAACATTACTAACTAAAAAGTTGCTTAAACAATGGGCAGGTCTCCCAAGCAGCTAGTGTCACTTGTTTTGATAAGGCGCAAGTGTCCAGGATCTGGCTGTCTGTGTGTGAAGCTAGAGCTGGTTTTTCCTATCTCCCTCCCAAGCATCTATCACTCCTGGGTGTATAGCCCACCATGTCTGGGAAGTACTTTAAGGGATCATAGTCTAAGATCACCCTCACGCTCACACCAACCTTTCCAAGTAATGGTAGCCAAGGAGATTTTAAAGGCACCTCAATGAAGAGGCCACATAAACTCAACTTTTAAGGCCAACGACCACAGTGAGAGTTAGCTTTGCAATGACAGAAGTTGCAAGACAGTTACTGCCCAACAACACTGTGTGGACAGGTTCCTACAAAGCCTTCGGCAGCGGCAGCATCACAGAGAGGAAGGGCAGGATTTCTCTGCAGTGCTCACTAGAAGTAGAGAATAATAAAAGGGCCAAAGGTCTTCTGGAGTTGAAATGGGTAATCAATTGAAAGAGGACATGGTAAGAAAGCCCAAAGGAACTGGGAAGAAATCTACCACTTAGTGATAGTGCGAAGGATAACGTTTCTTAACTAATTGCTGCCTGGTGTGTTGTGAGTAGGCCTCCCATTTATTTCCTTACATTAGTAGCTTGAAAAGAGTGGAGGAGAAATAACTGACAAATGATCCTACAATAGTAGTGAGTCTTAGAGAGCTCTCTCTCTTGATTCTAAGCCATTCTTCGAAGAAAACCCAAAAATGTAGTGGTGATGGTTGGACAACAATGTAAAAGTATTGAATGGTGTCCTGGCTGGCATAGCTCAGTGGATTGAGCACAGGCTATAAACCAAAGCATTGCAGGTTCAATTCCCAGTCAGAGCACATGCCTGGGTTGCAGGCCACAGCCCCCAGCAACCGCACATTGATGTTTCTCTCTCTCTCTTTCTCCTTCCCTTCCCTCTCTAAAAATAAAAATAAATAAAATCTTAAAAAAAGAATCTTTAAAAAAAAATTTTAAAAAGTATTGAATGGCACTGAATTGTACCCTTAAAAAGGATTAAAATGGTAAATATTATGTATATCTTACCACAATAAAAAAATAAAAAACATGCAAGTATGTAGAAATGAGACCATTGCAAGCAAAGTATGAGACACTTTAAGACCAAAGTGGGAGAACCAGAGGGCTCTGTTCAGGTAGACTGTGGGAGCTGGACAAGCAGCCCAGAAGGGCTCATCATCCTGGAGACACAGTAACTGCACTTTACAGTGGAGATGAATTCACTTTTCTGTTAATATAAACCATTTTCTTTGATTTTTATTATGATGGAGATGGAAGGTAGGACCTAGGTTTCGGGGCTATCACTGGGAAAGAGGGGCTTCTAAGATGTTTCGAAAAGAGCTCATCTGCTCTTTACTAAATTTCACAGTAAACGTAGATCTGAAGCTATTTCCTCTGCATAGCGGAAGTTGCTTAGGTAGCCTTTATATTTGATTTTCTATTATTTCTATTCAGTTTTTTAAAAATATTTTATTTATTTAAATTTAGAGAGAGAGTAAAGGAGGAAGGGAGAGACAGAGAGAGAAACATCAATGCATGAGAGAAACATTGATCCATTGCCTCCTGCATGTCCACAGCCGGGGACCTGACCCACAATCTAGGAATGAACCCGGACCAGAAATTAAACTGGTGACCTTTTGCTTTGCAGGGAAATGCCCAACCCACTGAACCAAACCAGTCAGGGCATTATTCCTGCTCTGTTTAAGGGTGCTTGCTGTCTAATAGATTGGCTGGTGAGGACCCAAGAAGCTTGATTC
Organism: Tonatia bakeri; assembly: GCA_004024845.1. Lineage (NCBI taxonomy): Eukaryota > Metazoa > Chordata > Mammalia > Chiroptera > Phyllostomidae > Tonatia > Tonatia bakeri. Next base: position 56,322 of record PVIA01004069.1, read on the forward strand.
TGGAGGCAGGAATACCAGGAGGCTGGACCCAGAAACAGCAAGGAAGCCCAGATAGACACCTCAGATGAGAGAAATGGGTCCAGAAAGTAGACTGTGAACATCAGGAAATGGAACACAGCTGGGGCAGAAAAGTTATAATGGAATGGGATTCCACAACCAAGGCCTAAGCAAAGGGTCAAGACCATTGATTCAACTTAAGGGAAAGGCAAATCTCAAGGCCTGGAAAAACTGTGAAGGGGATTGAGAATTTAGGGAAATTAAGACAAAGGAAGTATGCATACCAGTGAATAGTAACAAGGACTACCTCCATATACAGAGCAACAACTCTGTGCCAGGCAGAGTACTGAGCAAGATGCATATATTATATTTAATCCTCAAAGCACATCTGGGAAGGTATCGTTGCTCCTATTTTGCAGATGAGAAAACAAGCCCAGATTAAGGGAAGACACAATCTGAATAGTAAGTCCTCTTATAATTTTACTTGAAGGTGAAGCAACCTTATCCTCTCTTTCTTAGTGATTTTCAACGGTGGCAGGGGCCAGACCACTTCAGCATTTTGACCTAGACAATCCTTTGCTGCACTGGGTTATCCCATAATTACAGGACATCTGGCATCTTGGATCACTATATATTACATGCCAATGTATTCCTATCTCTATGACAACCAAAAATACTCTCACTCATATCTGGTTTGCCCCACCCATTGGAGGAACACCGTGTGCTCTCCCTTGTGTGTCTAAATGAAAGTGCAACTGATTCTACTTGGCTCACTTGTTTCAGAAAAATAAAGACATGAAAACAGCTATGTTTATAGAGGAAAATATATAAGTAATATTTACTGAGCATGTGTTCTGTTTCAGGTACTATTCTAAATGCACCACACATTTAAGTATTTTACTTTACTTAACCTATGAAGTAGGAACTATAACTTTCCATTTCACAGGTGATGAAACTGAGGCAGAGTGGTTAAGTAATATTACCCAAGGTCACACAGCCAGTCAGTAGGTAAGTCAGTCATTGAGCCCATGCAAGTCCAATTTGAGAGCCCAAATATTCTCTTGATTACTTCGCTGAACTACTTTTCCTGTTGCTGGATCACACCAGGGGCCCCTCCAGCTCACAGGGTTTGTTATTTTTTATTTAAGTTACTGTTTGTGGTGGAGGTGGTTTGTTTGCTTTGTTTTAACTAACACCATGCCAGAATTAAAATTTGATGCCCTCTCTTCAATCAACCTTCAAGGTATATCCACTCTCCTTTAATAGCTTTTTTTTTCTATTGTTGAAAAATAACTGCCAAGTTATATTTAATAATTTAATCTGCTAACGTCGTCACAGTCATAGGATTCTGTTAACTTAATAATAGTCATAAGACTCACCTTTTTGGGACACCCCTCTCTCAGAGGTCACAGTTTTGCACTGTTGTGGATGTTCTGGCCAGGCTTCATTCCCCTCATCTGCTGTGGGCTGGGGTCTGCTTCCAGGTGAGATGCTGAGAAAAAGGAGAAACTTACCCTATAGCATTTCTTCCTCCCAAGTATGAACCACTATCGAGTTTCTGCCTGTTTTTGTTTGCTCTCCAGTGTCTTCAGGTAGTTGTTGTGTTTTCTCCAGAGCTGTTACTTGAAGGGTATTTGGTCCAATAGGAGTTATTCATCCATTACCAGAAACTAGAATCCCACTGCTCTGACTGGAGTTCTTTTAATATACAAATACAATGCCTCATCCTTGTCCAACATCAATAATTTTTCTGTTCATTTTCACTGAGAAATCAGATCTCTCAGAAATCTATTTTATCTCAACTATTCAAAATGACTTTATATCATCCCCAAATATGAATATATTGCTGTGTAGCCTCTCCTCCAAGTCATTTATTAATTCCTGATGTCTGTATAGAACTCTGTTATGACCATTTCTATTGAGTTCATTTACCTACACTGTTTGTTTTCTATCTCTAAACTCTTTCCAAGATAAAATAGACTTTTCGCTATGCCATGACCAGATTTTTTAAATAACTTACGTGGAACTTTGTCAAAGGCCTTTTAAAATTCTCAGTAGACTACAACAGCTAATTGTTTATGCTCATGCCTTTTTAGCTCTTTAAGGAAATCAATAATTTATTAATAATATACTTTAAAATCTTCCTTTAGAGAACTGACATTGCCTCATGAGGTTTTTTTTAAAGGTTTGATAGACCAATCCTTTATTAGTTATAACCTAATATCAGCTTGTCTCGGGAATAGAACAGTACTGTAATGATGTAAAGTCCTTGGATTCTCTCTGTATTTTTTTCTTTTTCTTTCTTTTTTTCTTCTTCTTCTTCTTTTTTTCTTAACTGAAATTACATTTGTAATCTTCTAGTCCTCTGGCATGAGAGCCCTAACAAGTCAAACTTAACATTTTGGCCACACATCCCTGGTTTCATACCTTAGTTGCTTCAAGAGTGCCATCTGATTTTGGTGATGTAAACTAAATTTATTTTGCTAATAATAACAACTATTTATTGTGCATGCATTAGGTGCCAGACAATGTTCTAAGTGCATGATCTCATTCTGTCCCCCAATAACCATATAAATTGCCTCTATTCCCACTTAGAGACATAAATCTGTTGGAGGACATTCTAGGTATTGACTACCATTTGAGCTAAAGCTTCTAATTTTTTCTACTTAGAGGAAATTTTAGAAATGTACATCTTCTTTCTCAGTAAGCCCTCCAAACACAAGTCTTCTTGGCCTGTTGTTTAAGCTGATTCTACAAGAATAATACAAGTTTTCCTTGGGGAGGGAGGATTTTGAAAAGTAGGAGAAATAGCAAAGATAGGAGGTTGTCACTCAAAGAAGTAGAAATGCCGAAGCTGCCAGCGGAGACAGTCAGCATGCTGTGGATAGTAAATCATACGTTATTGCTCTCGGAGCCTCATTCTTTATTAATGTTTGAATAAACAGGCATGTTTTATAATGGGCTTTTTTTTTTTCATGTGTTTCTGGCTCAATTTATCTGCCCCATATGTTTTGTCTCTTTCCTATTCTGGGTTATAGGTTTTCTTATCTGTCACTCAGCTTGAGACACCCCCTTGGGCCTCATTTTGTTCTTGAGATGGCTTTTCATTATTTTAAACCTTGCTTTCTGTCAGAGGAGTCGTTTCCTCTATCACTGTCTTTTTTAAAATAAAAACTATTTTATTTTTCCATTTTACTCTTTTCATCTGCCTAGCCCATTGTAATGCATTTTCATTCTTTGTGTTTTTAATTACAAGCTTCCTCCCACAGTGCTTTTTCTCTGGTCCCTTCATCATTTTCCTTTATTCTTCACAACTTATTTTTTATTTCTACAATTAGCTGGCTTATTGAATTGCCCTAGCATTTATGATATCTTCTGTAGCAGGGTCCTTTTCCTTTCTTCTTTCTTTAAGCTCCTCATCAGCACTCAATTTGGTAATGCACCAAGTTGAAACGGAAGAGCGTCATGATTTTTTCAATGCTTCTATTCCCTGATTTTCAAGACCCCATCCTTGAACTTGTTCACTCTGTTTTTAGACTAGACTTCTACTTTCTGCTTAGATAAAAACATGACAGGTGGCCCCAGCAACTGTGGCTCAGTTGGTTGGAGTATCATCCATAAACTGAAGGGTCACAGGTTTGATTCATGGTCAGGGCACAGGCCCAGGTTGCAGGGTTGGTTCCCATTTGGGTAACATGCTAGAGGCAGCTGCCCCGCATCAAGAAATATCAAGAAATCTCTCTCTTGCATTGATATCTATCTCCCTCTCTCTGCCCCTCCCTTCCCCTTTCTCTAAAATCAGTAAGCATGTCCTCAGATGAGGATAGAAAATAAATGTGACAGGTGTAGTTAGAAGTTATATTAAATAGTTCAAAGTTGCCCACATTAGTCACACTTGGAGTACCTGGAATGAAAACAAAACAGAACAGAGGGTGGGAAAGAACTCTCACTGATGGAAGCATAGTGTCCATGTATGAAGAGGGGCAGAAAATGATTCTTTCAATCAATGATGTGAGAGATGAGCTGAAGCCATGTTTGTTTGGGGTTTCCTGAGACTGTAAACCATTGAAAACAAAAGCCATATTGAAAAGTATAGTTTAAAAATATTTTTAGAGTCTTACTCCCTTCCTTTGGAGATAGTGTTTTATGCCATTTTGCATTTATTTCATTCTTATTTCCAAAGTGTTTTTCATATCACCTCAGTTAATTTTATTCACTGAGGGGAAAAGACTGCAGGGAAGTTGTACCCACTTTACAGGTCAGCGCACTGAGGTATGGGATTGCACCTGTCTGACATGATAGGATCGGTAACAAATGGGGATTTAATCTCTGCCTGTTGAGTTGTGTGCTTTCTCAATTTCCATTACCCTGCCACCTTCCCCACCCTACCTCTGCACATCCAACTCTCTATTTTCCTGTGCTCAAGTGAAATTGACCCTTTATATTCTATATATTTAAACCTCATCTAATAATCACTCTAGCTTGGAGTCAGTTACTATCCCTGAGAGGTTCAAAAAAAGTGGCAGGAAAAGAAAGATGACTTAAAGGAAGAAATGACAGTGAAGGTTTGGTGCAGTTTAATAGGGAAGAAGTTTAAGAGCTGCACATGAGTAGGAGGCTAAGGAACAGAAGGCCAGATATGTGTTTCACGTTGCCTTTTAGAGTTTTCACTGTGGTGGACTTGGTGTAGGTCAGTGGCAGCTGTGACTCTCCTCCACATCTAGAGTGCCCTGGAGTCCAAACTGCTCCTTGCACTCTTTCTGCATTGAGGGAATGACAACTAAATACTCCCAACGAGGCTGCTTTTCTTATCACAAGCATCCTAAAGTTCTTTCAACTCCTTTCCAGATATCCTATCTTTTGTCAGCTGTCTGTTGACTTTCTCCCAAGCCTCAGAGGACTCTGATTCTGTGTTGTTATGAAAATAGTTCCAATCCCTTTTTGCTACCATTGTCAAGCTTGTGCTCAGTGTCACCAGTTCCACGGCTCACGTTTAGCTCCCTGAACTCCATTGGGCCTGAAATCGTGCTGAAGAGGTAGGAGGCAACTCCCAGCTTTCTCCGGGTGAAGCAGGCCCTGTCCCATTGCAGAGCGCGCTTTAGCCTTTCTCACTAATCACTTCAGGTGTAGGTTTCTGCTTTATCAGCCTTTGGTGGGGGCGAGGGGAGACAGTGAGGAGAGAGGGTGGGGACAGACGTACAACTGAGCAGACGCATTCTCTGGCCACCTGATCCTGCTAAAGCTTCACAGCTCCACTGCATTAATTGATAGGAGAAGCCAGCTGGATGGCGCCGACTGTGGTCTGTGGTCACAATTCTTGATCCAGTCGAAGTTGATGAAAACTTCTCTTAGAAATACTTTGTTCTAAAGCTAGCTTGAATCACAGATCTGGTGTGAAATAGATCTTATCCTGTTTCCCTGCCATCAATCACTTCTCAGACTGTGTCCTACAACACAAACACGCCGGGTACATTGAGTCTGCCTGAGAAGCAGCACAATACATTTTTAATGGCCAATAGCAATGTATCTGAAGGAATCTGTTTTCCACCACCTTCCATAGCCCAGTAAGTGGCTAAGTGAATTGTTTCTTCCATAGCCAATGACTCACTTCTCCAAAGAGCCACACAAACCAAGAAAAATATATCATAAATGTTATTGAAAATGAACTGTTTTTTGAGACAATGAAAACATTTTATTCATTTAAGTTAAAGCAGAATGGCAATGGCCTATTCGTAATTCATGTTGTCTATGAAATTGAAGCAATGCATTCATCTTGATTTTTCCATGCTCATTGTCCCTGTTTTAAAATGGTCAGCCTCAATAGCCTGTTATTTGTTCAAGTTGTTTAACTTTCAGTGTGTTTTTGACCAAAAGTTAAATAAACACATTGATGTACCATAATTTAACATGTGGCCAGTGGTACCTTTTAGTGAAACCATTTGTCCTCACTGAGTATTCAGAGGCTCAGAAGGTGGTTTTCTCCTTGATAATGCAACAATGTTGTGCTTAGGGATTTGGAAATGGGAAGAGAGTATTTGCTAATACAACAAACAAACAAACAAACCCCTCAAATCAAAAAAGTCCTAACAAAAGAGTTAGAAGCCAGCTTATGCCATCATTTAAAGTACAGTGTGTGTGAGAATGTGTCCATGATTTTCAGAATCAACTTGAAAACTGAAAAGAAGAAGACTGATTAACACAGGTTCCAAGGAGTTTTGCAACCTGATAGTAAATCATTTCTAAATTCATTCTTAGAGCTCACTAATTTGAGATGTGTGAAAAGGCATATGAAAGCATCTTCAGTCCTGGCTGGTGCAGCTCAGTGGGTTGAGCACTGGCCTGCAAACCTAAAGGTCACTGGTTTGATTCCCCCTCGGGACACAAGCCTGGGTTGAGGGCCAGGTCCGCAGTTTGGGGTGTATGAGAGGCTACCAATGGATGTTTCTCTCACACATCGATGCTTCATTTGCTCTCTTTCTCCATCCCTTCCCCTCCTTTAAAAAATAAATAAATCTTTAACAAAAAAAGAAAGGATCTTCATTTTGGAGATAGAACCTTAGTAATATTTGTTTACATCAAACTCTTCAAATTAAACTAATGACTTATGTGAACATCAACTTTTGCAAGTGGCTCAAAATTAAGAAGGGTTCTAAATACCTCAAATCGGTGACTATATAAGAAATGTTGTGTCTCAGAAGTGAGGATGTAGCATTTATTTCTGTGGCCAAAATCAAGGATGTACAGATATATTATACAAGTATCCCTCACATTGTACATGTCAGTACTATTATTCATTGATAGTCACTTATAATTAAGCACAGGATATCTCAACAATACTGCAGGTTCAGTTCCAGGACATTTGGCAATAAAGAGGGTCACACAAATTTGGGAGTTTCCTGAGGAATATAAAATTGTGTGTATACTACACTGTAGTCTGTTAAGTATACAATAGCATTATGCTTTAAAAATGTACAAACCTTAATTTAAAAAAAATACTTTTTAGCTAAAAGATGGTAACCATAATCTGATCCTGTTAGAAAAATGGCACCAGTAGACTGCTCAATACGGGGTTGCTAAATTTGTAAAAAATGTTCAAAGTGCAAGAAAGTGATGTTTGCCTATACTTCACCTTGTGCAACACATATAGGCAGCACTTACATGTGGTTTTTGTATAAAATAACACTCAACCCACAAGACTAGATTATGGAGAATTTAGTTTACAGAATATTTCTTAAAGAAATCAGATTTTTTTCTCTTACAAGGTACATATAGAGTAATCCTGAATATTTATACATGGAATGAAGTAGAGAAATCATGGTTCTCAATAGGTCTGCACTAAAAATCCCAAAGATCTTTATAAGAAAGAGAATTGCTAGACCTGGAAGTGGACTAAAAACTAAAAGAAACTTCAATCTTTCAGCTCTTATTGTGAAGAATAAAAAACTGCTTTGAGAATCAAATATTTTCTTTAGAGCCCAAAACCTTTTCAATGAGGAAAAAATGTTCAATTTTCTATTAAGTAGGAATCCTAAGAGTGGTGTTCAAATTATGTAAAATTCTGGATTAGCAAAGTACCAATTAAAGAGGAATTACAGTAAAATAGAAACAGACGGTACAAGCTTAGTTCTAGAGGTACTTGGAAAATTCAGTCCCAAAGCAGGATGCTGGAATGAGTTGTGATTACTCTGTGGGTAGCGGCTGTCTTCTGAGATTAAAAGGGGCCAAACGGCTGAGTTGTCATGTTGAAATGGCTTAGCGATCTTACCCAGAATCTAGTTTGAGGGGAAGATGAATTGGAACCTCAGTGTAAAAATGAGCAGCTGAGCTTTCATCATGGGAGAAAGAGATTTATAACTGGACACATATGATAGTCATTTAATTTGTTATTGATGGTTTTTAACCTAAGTGCATCGAGCATTATAGATATCACACAAGGAAAAAAGAGGCCATTCTCTGGGCTAGAATGAGCTCAGAGAAAGAATCCAAGAATTCCTCCGGTGCACCTGAATACTCTGGGTGATTTTTTCCTTGCTCCTTATTTATTGCCCCTTTGGTCTTCTTTAGCCCTGTTGAGGGCTCCGTGTACTCACTGAGTTGCACAACCTCATATTGTGGATTTAGGAGGAGAATAACACATCCAATTCCAGTTGGGTTTCCAAACTAACTGAAAAATAAAGTAGGACTCCTGAAGATACCCACAAAAAGTCTGATTTAATAACATTAAAGCTATCTATTTGTTCAATATACTTTAGGTGAAGCCCCAAATGAGCCTGATAATATTATTCTGAATTAAACATTCAGCCCCTGGAGCACACACTTTCCGAAGGTAGGCATCTTCCAAAAAGAAAGCAGAAGACCAATTCTGTCCCCCAAACAATGAATGCCCATAAATGGTAAAGAGAATTCAGGGGTGTTGCTCTAATGCAGTGATTCTCAAATGTGTCCCCTTGGCATGGGGGAAGCGATTACTATTGCAGTGTTCTAACCCTGATTTTCTGTTGCCTTCATTCCAATCATATTTTTAATTTAAATAATTCTGTTTTCCTTTATCCTTCATGTATTTATTTATTCAACTATTCATTTATAGCTGTACAGGCTTATGAACATTTATTTATTCTTTGGATTGTATACAATATTATCACTAATTATTTTATTGTTCAAATTATTCCATCTTTGGCTATTGGAAGTTCTTTCATAGTGGCTCATGTGTCCTTTTGAGATTTCCCTACCTTCTAACACCCCACAATGTTCCAACCTCATTTCGTAGTTGTTCCGTCCCAGCCCTGGAATCAACCAGTTCTCCAAGGAACCCTGCTCCTTTTATTAGAGAAGGTATTTAGAAACCAAGATCTGTAAGTGCTGGGTATACTCATTACTGCAAAAGTGTCACTGTTTCTAGACTCTGGAGCACAGATATATGTATGTATATCAATTCATGTCTGCTGTCATCATTTTTTTAAATACGTGAGTTCATGTGAATACCCTCTAAACCAATCCAGCACACCACATGGTTCATTCTAGAATCTCCCCTTTACTTATTTGTAATTTCTTTCTTTGACAGTGGGAAACCTGGCTGTCATTATCTATAGTGTATGAGATCTGTCGGGAGAAAGTCCAGCCATTGTTAATATAAGGAGAACAGTTTGGGTGACATCGATGTAATCTGGCAGCCAAGGAGAGTGGACTGGAATGCACATTCATGAACAATGACGACTTCACTGTACTAGTCAGTGAGGGTGGTAGACACCATTGAGTGAGCATGTGTACTGTGTGGTCACCATACTTCAAAATGACTGACCGAGTGGAGCAACAAATCTGCATCAAATTTTCCATTAAGCCTGAACATTCCTCCACAGAAACTAGTTGGATGGTTCAGAAGGCCATAGCTATGGGCAACTGGCGATTGGCAGCTTCATCACAACAATGTTCATGCATGGCATCTTGTGAAGAGTTTTTTGGGGAAATATCAAATCAGCCAAGTGACTCAGCTGCCTTTCAGCCCAGATTTGGTGTCTCTAAACTTCTGGCTTTTCCCAAAACTAAAATGACCTTTGAAAGGGAAGAGGTATCAGACTCTCCATGGGATTCAGGAAAATATGAAGGGGCAGCTGATGGCGATTGGAAGAACTGTGTGAAGTCTCAAGGTACCTACTTTGAAGGGAACAGCGACATCACTGTCCTATGTACAATGTTTCTTGTATCTTGTATTTTCTTCAATAAATGTCTCTATTTTTCATATTACATGGCTGGATATCTTCTGGACATACCTTGTATCTACTTATTTGTTCAACTTTAATATACATGTAAAGAAAATTCAGAAGTTAACCCAGACCCTTGGGAGAAACAAATTTATCAATGAAAGCAGGGTTTGGATAAATTATTTTTTTTTAGCTTCACAGTATCCAATAAAAACAGTTTCCAAATTTACTTAGATCATCAACTTTGTTCCTTAACTCCTTGTCTTTATGATTCATATTTATAATATAGTAGGATATAGTTATCACAGTGTATATTCCATCTTAAATCCCCAATTTATTTTTAAACATACTTTATTGATTATGCTATTTCAGTTGTCCTTTTTTCCCCCTTTATTCCCCTCCATCCCACACCCCTCCTCCCACCAGCAATTCATCCTTAGTTCATGTCCATGGGTCATACATATCAGTTCTTTGGCTTCTACACTTTCTATACAATTCTTAACATCTCCCTATTTTGTACCTACAATTTATGCTTTTTATTCCCTGTACCTTCCCCCCATTCTCCCCCTCCACCTCCCAGCTGATAACCCTCCATGTGACCTCCATTTCTGTGATTCTGTTCCTGTTCTTGTTGTTTGCTTTCTGTTTTTTTTTTTTTTTAGTTTCAGTTGTTGATAGTTGTAAGTTTGTTGTCATTTTACCATTCATATGTTTGATCATCTTCTTTTTCTTAGATAAATCCCTTTAATGTTTCATTTAATAAGGGGTTTGGTGATGATGAACTCCTTTAACTTTATCTGGGAAGCGATTTATCTGTCCTTCCATTCTAAATGAAAGCTTTGCTGGGTAGAGCAATCTTGGATGTAGGTCTTTGCCTTTCATGACTTTGAATACTTCTTTCCAGCCCCTTCTTGCCTGCAAGGTTTCTTTTGAGAAATCAGTTGATAGTTTTATGGGAACTCCTCTGTAAGAGGAGTTCTGTCTCCTTTCTCTTGCAGCTTTTAAGATTCTTTCCTTATCTTTAATCTTGGGTAATGTAATTATGATGTGCCTTGGTGTGTGCTTCCTCAAGTCCAACTTTTTGGGGACCTTCTGAGCTTCTTGGACTTCCTAGAAGTCCATTTCCTCTGGGGAAGTTCTCCTTCATTATGTTTTCAAATAAGTTTTTAATTTCTTGTGCTTCCTCTTCTCCTTTTGGCACCCCTATGATTCGGATGTTGGGATATTTAAAGTTGTCCTGGAGGTTCCTAAACCTCTCCTCATTTTTTTTTTTTGAATTCTTATGTCTTCATTCTGTTCTAGTTGAATATTTCTTTCTTCCTTCTGCTCCAAACCATTGATTCAAGTCCTGGTTTCCTTCCCATCACTGTTGGTTCCCTGTGCATTTTCCTTTATTTCACTTTTCATAGCTTTCATTTTTCCCTCTATTTTGTGACCATACTCAACCAATTCTGTGAGCATCCTGATTACCAGTGTTTTGAACTGTGCATATGATAGATTGGCTATCTCTTCATCACTTAGTTGTATTTTTTCTGGAACTTTGATCTGTTCTTCCATTTGGGCCATTTTTCTGTCTCAGTAATCCTCTTATGTAGTAAAGGGTGGAGCCTCAGGTATTTGCCAGGGTGGGGCAACCCTCCATGGTGCGCTGTGATGCTATATGTGGGGAAGGGGCCCGAGAGGGAACCATGGCCTTGGTCAGTTCTTGGCCAGCTCTCAGTTACTTTTTCCACCACCCACAAGCAAATTGGGCCCTTCTGGTGCTAATTCCCAGGTGGGTGGGTTTGAGTATGTTCTAGGATCCTGTGAGTCTCTCCAACAAACTCTCCTGTGAAGCTGGGAGTTTCTCCTGCTGCCTCAACTCCCATAGATGTTTTCATTCAGTGGCTTTGAGGGTTTATTTCCCCAAGCTGGAATCCTGGGTTGTGAGGTCTTTCTTGCTCCCTAGTTGTTCCTCCAGGTTTGTCCACATGCAAATATGGGACCGCCCAATCCACCAGCCACTGCCTGGTCTGGTGCACCAGCTGCCGCCCTCCCCAGTTCTCTAGCCATGGCCTTGCTGCAAGTCCTCTTCACCCCAGGCTGCCCATTTCTGCCCCTCTTGTAACAGGGTGCAGCCAAGAGGGGAGCCCCAAATTGGGATTTGTAATGGGGTCCAGAAGAGCTTGGAGATAATTGGCTCCACACAACAGGGCCACACCTGCCCAGAATGCTGGCAGCTGTGGCCAATTGTGGGAGGAGCCACAAATAGGGCTACAGAGGAAGACTGGTGCTGGGATTTAAACGGAGGCACAGCAGCCATTGGGCATCTCTCTTTTGGGGGCCACGCGTCTATTTAGGACCACGTGGCTTTGGTGTCTTAGTTGGGACCATGCAGCTTAGGTGAGAGTCAGGACCACAAGGCTTTGGAAGTGCTCCCTTTTGCCACGTGGAGGTTGCCATCAGGACTGTGTGCATTTGTGGGGAACTTCAGTTTGTGTTATTTCAAATAAATAATAAATTCCTTTCCTTTTCACTGATCTCTGGTATTAAGAGACATCTCTCCTCAGGCGGCAGGCAAAACAAACCCAATAGGTGGGGAGGAACCCCTGAAGAAAAAGGGGGTCTTTTATACCATTCAGCCCCCTCCCCTGGTCTACTCTGTAACACTCCTACCAGTTTGGATGAATGTTTCTTCTTTAACTCCTCGGTTGTTGGACTTCTCCATGTAGTTTGATTTTCTGGCAGTTCTGGTTGTTTTTTATTTTTAAATTTGTTGTTGTCCTTCTTTTGGTTGTGTGAGGAGGCAAAGTGTATCTACCTATGCCTCCATCTTGGCCTCCATCTTGGCCAGAAGTCTTAAATTCCCTAATTTAAATCCAATGTTTTTAATCTAATGTATTCAACCACATAGATGAAATGGACACATTCATTGAAAGAGACTGTCTGAGTGCTATAACAAAATGCCATGCATTGGGCAGCTAAAACAATAGAAATTTATTGTCTCATAGTTCTGGGGCCTAAATGTGCATTATCAAGGTACCGGGCGAGTGCTTCCTTCCAAGCGCTCTGAGAAAACTGTTCCATATCTCACACCTAGCTCCTGGTGGTGTTCTGGCAGCCCTTGGCATACAGAAGCATCCCCTGGATCTCTGCCTTTATCTTCACAATGGCTCTCGGTGCGGTCACATGGTCTCCCCTTCCTCTTCTCATGTGCATTCTCATGTAAATCACATGATAGGTGAAGCTGCAACACTCGATCTGCAGAAGTAGACATGAGAATCTAGCTGTCTTCTATTAAGTGAAAATTGAAGAAATTTACAAAAATGTAAAACAATGTTACTCTTCTTACCACATTTCTGTTTTGAAAAATATAGTTAATTTTCATGAACATATACTATGTTAAAATGAAATGGGTTTGTTACTGTTATTTTTAAATGAATGAATACATATTTTAAGAATTTGCTCATTTAGTACTAATACAGTAATTGCTGATAGAACTTATGTAAACAAAAGCTTTTTTGTCTCAGATCAAAATAGGATTCTTCCATGGAGTCATAAGAAAAGAATTTCCAGGGACTCACACATAGGAAGACTTGAGGTATCATGGCATGTTTATTGGTGTGAAAACAAAGGGAGGGCATAGGTGCACCCACAATCCAGTGGCTCAATTCTGTCTCTCTGCAGAGGAAGTCCAGCCTCTGGAGCCAATCACCAGTTGCCCATAGCTGAGGCTTTCTGAATCATCCAAACAGTTTCTGCAGAGGAATGCTGGGAGCCCAAAAATGAAGTGTTAGCAACGTCCCCTGCTCCACTCCCCAAAAGAAAGCTCACATAAGTTGAGTAAATTCACTTCAAATTCTCTTTATCTCATACTGGGGGAAAATCAGTTAAAAACAAAAAGTTGATAATAATTCTGACGACAGAGAAAAAGTAGCTCTTTCCCCCTTTAAACAAATGACTTTTTCTCTGTGCAATTCCCTTCAAAATGATTCTAAGCTTTATTCACAAAGAATTATACATCGAGATTCCAATGTATTACTCGGAGTGGGAAAGCTAGCAACTGAAGCATAAAGCCCCACATTTTTGCAATTATCTTTCTTTTGCATCTTTCCCTCTTATGTTTCCCAGCAAAGGAGCAGAGCTGAAACATGGGCAGGGTATCCGAGGAAAGAAGTTAGCAACTCTCATGGTGAAAATGTGCTGATTTTAAAAGGTAGTAAAGAGCATCAATGATAGAGTTTTGTGGACTCACTTCTTACTTCTCACAAAAATACAGCTGTTTACTGTTGATTTTTATGCTACTTAAGTCTATAAAATATTTTATTCAGACCATAAATAGTTCTGCTCCAATTAGCTTTGGAGCTAATTCATGTTATGTCTGTGCCCTCAGAAGGCAATCTGGAAATAAAGGTGAAAGTGACATGACCTCCCAGGAAAAATAGTGTAATACAAGTGGGGTTTTCCTCCTCCTTTTTTTTTTTTTTTTATTTTTGCATTTCAGTTGATGGGAAAGCAGATGGGCTTTAAAAATACAAAATTTATTCTCAATCTTCTTTGTTAAGCTTGACTAGAATTGGTTAAGAAAAGAATTTATTAACAAATGGAAATAGCACAGAACACATGTGTTGTTTCCTAATTAAAGACTCCAAAAAAATTAATAAACACCAAATGTAGAGGCCTAGACAGACTCCTGCACCAGCATGGGTGTGCACACACTCAGGGATCCTGGTGTGTGAGCACAGAGGGGGTTCTCTGGTGTCCAGTGACCCCTCTGCAGCAGATAATGACACAGCCATCCTGTGTGTAGATGCCTACATTGGAAATCCAAGCCAGTTCCTTGGGGTGTTAGAGCATGGATAGGGAATACAATAGCCTTGTTTTCAAAGGGACTTTGACCTTCTTCATGGTGCTTTTGGGGGAAGGAGTGAGCCTAACAGAGACTGCTAGCTAGTCTCTGGGTCTTGGCCTTATGGGAGAGGCTGAAAGGGAGAGGTGTTCCCAGAAATGGCTGAGAGCAAGGGAGTTCATGAGACAGATGGGAACCACAGACAGCGAGAAAAACCAGATGCCCATCCTTGGGATGCAAGATAGAAATTATATCGAGCAAGAGCACAGCAGACTTTTTGGACACTTCTGGCAATCCTATATGGAATCACTGTCAGCCATGGCAGTTATGTCAAATGCTACGTCAAGACTGAGGTAATGGGGTGTAAGAGAAATACCCTTGGGAGGGGACAGACATCCAAAACCACAAGTCCAGACACTTGAATAAGGACTCCACCTGGACACTGCTATGAGTGTGATTTAAAAGAACTCAGAGCTTGAGCCTGGCTGTACCATGGGTCATACTTAGAGCCCTGCCAGGCTTCCACTCCATGGGATGCATGCTGCCACTGCAGCCACTCGGCCTGAGACTGATGCCTGTCTCTCCACTTGCAGACAACATCAGTGACTGGGACTTGATCTTGGAGGCTTATTCTGCTTGTTTCTATTGCATAAGCTCCCCCTCTCTACTTTGACTCTGTAGGCTTATTGCGAAGGTCTCCCCTAATAAACCTGGCATTAGGGAAAGACAAACATGTGAGTAACTGCTTTTGGGGATGCTGCATGCTCACAACAGTAATCAAGTTTGAAAAATTGGTACAAATTATAAATCTTATAAATCAGAGGCTAGGCGAAGGTTTAGGAACCAAGGAGATGAGGTGCCAATAAAATTGATAGTATAATGTAGATTTTAAAAATGGAGTATGATGCATGAGAGCTGAGGATATAGACTGTAAATGAGTCGGGAAGGCACCAGCAGTAGAAAAGCTGGGCCCCTGTATGAGCATTGAAGGACTCAGAACACCTCCATCCTGCTGGAAGTTCAGATTTAACTGGCAAAGGTGTTATCAGAAGAAAACTGGTCTGGAAATAGGCTTTCTTATGGTATTGCAGGAAATGAATTGTGGGGACACATACACAGGACAATTTGAGCAATTGTGGCAAGATTTAATAGAGCAAAAACAAAGGAAAGACATAGGTGATTTCTCATCCACAATCAGGTGGTCAACTCTGACTTGCTGCAGAAGAAGTCCGGTCTCCAGGCCCACAGGCCCACACCTATCAGGCCCAGGGGGGGCAGGACCCAGAAATGCATAACTTCTGTGTCTTATTTCCCCATTTGTATGACTGCCACCCAGTCTCACTGGTGCCCAAGCCACAACCAGCATGTTGTGCTGCAGCCCCGTTGGCTGCTGAAGAGAGAGAGAGAGCACAAGAGCCTCGGGTTAAGCTTCAGTTATGTTTCCTTGGGCTTGGGAGACAGTAGACTTTCTTTCAGACTACCCAATCTCTCTCTTGGATCTTCCCAGGGCTGTGCCGGACATTCCCTCTATCCAATCCCTTTTTCCCAGGTTTGTCTCCTTCCCTTTATGGTTGCTGTTTTAGCTTCTACTGCACCTGCACCCAGGAAAGAAATTTCTCCCTCCTCATTTCTCCCCCCACTCCCGGGCGCAGCTGCAAAGCTGCCATTTCTTACCTAATCAAGCTTAAGTACCTGATTTAATTTGATCCTTTCCTTTATTAATAATTAACTACTATACCAAAGGAATTGCAAGACACTGCTTGCTCTGGGGGTCCAGCCTGGGAATGGCCCCTATATTACAGGTACAAAGTTCATGTGCTCAATGATTCAAAAGAAAGGAGCAAGGAAAGGTTTATTGATCAAAAAGGCCTAGCTTGAGAAGATGGGAGAACTAATTATCAAATCAATTTTGAGAGATCAAAATTCAAGTGTCTTATATCAAAGGAAGGGAGGTTGTGTGCAATGAATCTGTGATTGGGGACCATAGACAGCCAGGCACCTAAAAGGAGTCCCAGGGAATCTGGAAATTTCTAAATCCCTTTGTTCCTATTGAGTCCCACTGATCTGCATTAGTTAGGGAGTCATTACTTTGTGCTTATTTCCCAATCTCTTTCTGACAAAGGGGCTGCTCAAGGCTCAAGTACAATTCCTCCAGTTAATCAGCATTTCTACAGCAGGAGCTATTAATCTAAAGGCCTTCAGAGAAAGGAAGCGGTTTCACTGTTGCACTTAGTCTGGTGAGGAAACACCTGACTTAGAGGAAGACCTGACCCATTTAACAAACCCTGCTGTTTTCTGGATTGTTTATTTTGTTATTTGATGGTGTTTTACTTAGCTTTTGTGACTTTTCTAAGCCTCAGAAAAGAAGGGGGTGATGAAATATTTACCCAAAGAGGTGTGGCCATCTTAAATTTTTCTACTCTTTGTGCCAGACTCAATACAACAACACATTTTAAAAAGCAAACGTGCAAGCAAACCCAAAATGGACTCTAAGACCATTTAAAAGCAATGTGGATCTTCCCTGATGCTGTCTTAGGGAGAGGAGAGACAGATAACATTGCACACATTTAGAAAGCAAAATTGCCTGATCATCTTCTTTGAATATTTCTTTTCATCTAGAAATCCCACTCCTTAAGGCAGTCCCTGCCTTCGTGCCTCCCTCTTCACCTCTTACTCCTCTCTTTCCACCCTCCTGGCCCTCTGCACCTTTGCTCCTCAGATCAGTGGCTTCGACTATTGGCTTCATTTTCTCTCCAGTAGCACAACTTGGCCTTCTCAGCTTTTCCAGTTCTTTCCATGAATCACCTCTTCTTTAGCATAACAACCTTCAGGTAGCTAACCTGATAAAGTGTCTTTTCCCTTTAGAAGGCAGGAGAAGCGAAGGATTTTAAATTCTTAATATTTATTTTTTCCTTTGTCACAAGGAATTCCAGTTGTTGCTTTGACTTTTTTGCTCAGCATGATACAAATTAGAGTCAAGGATCTCAATTTAGATGCTGGGGTGAAATGGAAAGAGGACTGAGTCCAGTTGGGACTCTTGGGCTGGAGTCCTAGCTGTCATGAGCAAGGGAGCATCCCTGAAAGCAGTCACTCACACACATTTGTGTCTTGCCACAATACCAGGTCTCTTAGGTGAGACCTCCCCAATAAGGCAATAGTGTCACACGTAGGTTACACACAGAAAGGGTGAGCCTTTGCAGTAGAGCAAGCAGAGTGATCATCTGGCATGAAATGCTGGTCACTGGAGGTATCCTCAGATGAGACGTGGGCATGGGTCTCAAGCCAGGTGGCTGCAGTGGCAGCACACATCTGGTGCAGTGGATGGTCCAATAGGGCTCCCAGCATGACTCCCAGCATGACCTGTGGCACAGCCAAGCTCGAGCGTCAAATGGTTGAAGCTCTGAGTTCTTTTAGTCAGCAATGGGCGGCAGTCCCACTCATATCGGTGTCCAGATGGAGTCCTTATCCAAGTATCCAGACTTGGGGTTTTGGGCGTTCCAGGCCCATCCCAAGGGCGTTCCCATTACACCTCATTACCTCAGTTCTGGGCAGCGTGCCACTTGACATAACTGTCATGGTTGACATCGACTCCATATGGATTGTCCAAAAGTGTCCAAAAAGTCTGCTCTATACAGCAGCCCAGCCAGGAAACTGACTGATGTACCTGGCAAGCCCAGAGCTTTTGTGAGCTTTGAGCTGACCTAACCAACAGGAATCGAATGATAGCCAGCGCTCGTGTAATGCATCACAGATTACAAAGTGCTTTTCCCAGTTACCGTATCATTAAATTCCCACTTAGTCCGTGAGGCCTCAGGGTCCCCGTCTGTTAGATGATGATAATCAGAGGAATTTAAATAATTTGTCCAAGGTCACACAGATAGAAAGTGTCCAGGGCTGTATCAAAGACACAGACTGTGTGATATACAAGCATGAAATTTTAGTGCTTGGAACTTGATGATGCAAATCCCCTTTGAGGGCCTTTTATTTATCCATTGGAAGAGACGTAGTCAAATACATTTAAGGTCAATGAGACCCAAGAGCTTCAGGAACAATTAGATATTTCTATTGTATTTTAACTCTTTATGGAAGTTCATTCCTACCTATTAGTTGTATTAGCTAGACACTTCTGAAAGTTCAGTGTTCTAATCTTTTGGATAAGCTGATATACAATGGTAGCACTGCTATCAAAGTGTCAACATGTTGCTTCAGTAGTTTCCAAAATGTGCCAATCATTGAGGACTTTGTGAGAATGCAGATGACCACACCCTGTCCTAGACTTTCAGACGGTCTGCAGCTGGGGCCCAGGTGACTTGGGCAAATAGCTGAAGGCCCACATGTAAGCAAATGCTGCCCTTGTTCCTAGGCCCTGGATATCCATAGCAACGGAGTCTTCCTGACAGAGCTGGAACAAGCTATTTCTGTCATGAAGTAGAAAGCAGAAACACACAGTTCATCCCACAACCTCTCTGAGAGTAGACGGCCGTGGTGCTGGAAGTCAAACGCCATTTCCTTTGGGGGAACATAAACTTGCATGTTATTGTGAAATGGTTTATGCTGAGGAAAAAAGTCATTTTGAAGTTTAAAGAACTTGGGTGGGTGGGGGGAAGTGACGAAAAAGCAAAGAGACGAGACACAGAAAGACCAAGGGCATTCAGGACAGCGTGCCCACAGCCTGGCTGCACAGCCCCCTGGGAAGAGCTGGCACAAATGAATGCCTGTGTCCCATCTCCCAAGAGTCTGATGTAATGGGTCTGGGTGCAGCCTAAGCATCAAGATTCTTAAAAACTTTCCAGATGATTCTAACGTGCAGCCAAAGTTGAAAATCACTCTTTTACGGTGTTGCCCCTGCTGGCTCTGCTTAGCAAAAAAGATGTGAGGATTGTACGCGAGTGAAAACTGTAGCTGTAAAATAGAATATCCAGTGAGCCCAAATGGGACTAGAAAACTTTATTTCCCATGCTGCTGCACTCCTGGGGACATAGGAGGTATTGACTGGATCAACATATAAGGTTTTTAAAGGAGCAGCATTATGTCTTGCACTTTGGTCTCTGACGGCATAAATGCATATTCAATGGATTTAGATAACAGCGAAATGATTGCAAGTCTTCTGGTGTTTAGCGTGCATGTAAAAGTTTATGGTTTATTGAAATGGGAACTAGCAGGGGTCTCCTACCCCACAAACGGAGTCGTTAACGGTGTGCGGGCCGTCTGCTTAGAGTATAGAGCACGGTTCCCTTTACTCTGTGGGCTGCAGGAGGGATTTGAGGTTGGGAGTTTTCATGACTGCCACGTACGTAAAATCCCAGCCATAATGTTGCAGTTCTGTGAACTTAGTGGATAACAGTTGTGGTTCTGGCATGACTTCCAGCTACAGTCCCCACACAGGTGAAGTCTCGCTGTTTGACACTCACCTATAAAATGTGTTATAATGACCTCAAATAAGGGAAAGAAATGAAAAATAAAATCAGCCACAAAGGCATGTTGCAATGAGGTAAGATTTGGAATGGCTTTGGCACATGCAGTGTTCTATAAAATCAAGTCCCAGACTCAGCCTTTCTTTCATTTTTAGAAGATCCATGCAAATAAAACAGCAATATTTCTACAATAAAAGACTGTGCCTTGTGAGTCCATCACAAAAGCAGTCTTAGAAGGAACCAGGGCCTGCTTGCTGGTAGCTTACCTTGTCCATTGTGTAGCCAGCATCAGGAGGTCACCACAACCTCCAGGCTGTGCCTTCACAAGCTCAGGGAGTTGCATAAAGATGTCTAGGATAGCAGTCAGGACTTGCCACAATAAAACACTTAATTTTCACATGCTTAACCTCCACTGAATGGCCAAAAATAATATCATCAATATGATTTCAAGGAGCAAGCTCATACACAGCAAACTCAAAAATAAAGTGAAATGTCCCAACCACCATCTCCTACCAAACTGGACTCCAAGGCACCTTGCAGAGATGTCTTCTTCAAGTCCAAGGAACATCCCAGACTGGTATGCCCATTAAACTTCCCCCTCAGCTTTGTAAGTAATCGACAGCTCGGCTTTGAGTCTGGTAAAGCTGGGTTTGACTCTGTCATTTACTGTCTGTGTGACTAGGTAAGCTACTTAGCCTCTCTGGGAGTCAGTGTGCTAGTTTACAAAGTGGGGTAATAATACCTAGCTATGTCATAGGATTGTGGTAAAGACCAAGAGAAGCAATGCACCTGAAGGGTCTAGTATTGTGCCTGGTACAGAGTCGCTTCTCCATGGTTGGCAGCTGCAGTGGTCACAGTCCTAATTGTCTTGGATTTGGCATGGAGTGAATGTTCGATGTAAGGATTAGGAAAATTAAAGAGAAATTTCACATTTCTTGCTTAGTAGCTGTATCCCCTCAGCCTTTATGTTGTTATCTTCATTGTCAGGATGCTCTCTTGGGTTTCTTTATTGCTTTTTGCCCCAAAATTTAATAAATTTTCTGACATTGGGTCACTTTCTGCATTTTACCATGCACCTAGCCTTCTCTTCTTAGTTTGTCTTCACTAAGGAGAGAGGGAGAGGGGGAAGGAGAAGGAAAGGGAGGAGCGGTGGGGAGGGGGAAAGAGAGAGAGAGAGAGAGAGAGAGAGAAATTTTAATGAAGTGACATCCTTGTAAACTCAAGGCCCTCCAGACTAGGCTAGAATGGAAGCTGATTCTGGAATGGTGGGAGGCAGGGCAACTATGTTTTACTATCTTTCACTACCTTTCATTTAACATGTGGTCAATAAATATTTCTGGAAATGCATGAATGAATTAGCTCTGATCTGTTTTGTGCTTACAAATATTTAAGTGAAGTAACAATGACAAATTCTGCCCTGAATAGCTCAATTCTTGGGAAAGTCTTTAGGATTTATCCTGAAACCGTCCGTTGGCTTCATGAGTGTTTGGAATAAGTGGTTTACCCATGCATAATACCATCATCAGTGTGTTGGCTGCAAATTTCATTATGAATAGAGTGGACAGTTACAAGCATTTTTTTTTTTTTTGGCCTCTGAACATGTGGGCCTCTTTCCCACGTTTGGGAAATCTTGCATTGTATTGGTCTCAGTTGGAAGTGGTGTGCCTCTCTCAGAAGCCCTGAATGCCCGCCTTCTTCCAGACCCTCAGCAATTGGCAGAGATCTAAACTCAGCTCCAGAGATAATCACCATGGGGTCCAAGGGTCTTAAGTGAGTGAGACACAAAGGGCAGAGAGAGTTGACAATACTTGCCAGAGGCAGGGAAAGCGCTAGCCTCTGGCCTCCAGTCTCTAGAGAGCTATCAGGGTCAAGGTCCAGGGATGAAACCAGGTGTCCATCACCAGTGCTGTGACAGCACATGCTACCCACCTGTGTTCTGCCTAAATCCTCACCAGGTCCTATTACCCTTCTCAGGTCTCTGTCCATTTTTGAAACCTGGTTTTACAGACCTTTGGTTGAGTCTCTAATTTATAAGGTATTGTACCAATAAATTCTTTTTCTAGTTAAATTACCCAGGGTTAGTTTATACCATTTTCAACCAAGAACTTGGGTACTCACAGAGTAGATAGAGTTTTGTGAAAGACATACAAGAACATATGATTTTTTTAAATGCAATCAATCTTTCTAAATCAATCATTATTACACTCTTCTTTAATTAAAATTAGGGTCCTCTGTTCATTTTTATACAATGTCTAGCATGGAATCTCAGTAAATATTGTTGAATAAATGAATGAAGAAAATGCAATCATTAAAATTAAGAACTCAATAGATGAGCTTGGCATCTGATTGAAAATGCAAAATATGGGTACACTGGCAGAGAGCTGAGTAGACAATATTCAGGATACAGCAACTGCAAAGAAATAGAAGTTTGTGGTTCATGTCCCCATGAAACTTACAATCTAGCTAAGAAGAGGAGACTGACATCCAAGAACCAATCGTGAACGACAAAAGATATAATTGTATATAAATAAGGGGTAAGTAGGGGAAGGGATGGAAGAGTGTGTGCGTTGTATATGCTTGACATTCCTCCTTCGGTGCTTGTCTGTCTAATTTTCCCTCCTTTGCCAAGCGTAAAGATGTGGGCAGGAAATGATCCAGAACAGAATATCCATGTTCTCATTGTATTAGTTTTGATTATGTCAGCTGAAGCATTCATTCTCTGGGTCTGTATACTGACAGAGCCATAATACCAGGGGTTTTTTTTGTTGAGGTTTGGTTCAGAAATAGCTATTGTGCTCTCTAATTAGAGAAGACAGGGAACTAGAAGAACTCTCTGGTAACATCACTGATCCCAGTCACTGTGGAAGCCACTCAGTCATCAGAGAGTTCCTCTGTTCCTGTATGTATCAGCAAACACATTCAAGTGAAGATAATTTACAGAGGGCCTGAGAGAGACAGTTTTCAAATGGTATAGGGAAATCACAAATAAAGTGAAATAGCTTGGGGTTGTTTCCTGCTCTAAGGCCAGCAGGACAAGAGAGGGTAACCACCAAAAACTTGAAAGTCAGGGAGAGATGGCCACCTAAGAGGAACTGTGATCTTGAATCAGGGGAGTCAGCCTTCCCTAGAAAACCCTGCTGAAAGGGAACCTGGAAAATAAACACCCTGACCTCACTCTCCTCTCTAACTCCCTGAATAAGTATAAGCAGAAGCCAGAGGGCAAGAAAGGCTGATAGTAGAGGCCATTCAGAGCAGCCTCCAGAGGCAGACAGCAGGGTGGAGAAGGGTGGGGAATGAATTTGGAGGGGGACGGGAACATTGTCTAGCACACTACAGAATAGTGGTTTTCAAAGTGGCACACCCTTACCTAATTTGAGGGACACATGAGGATTTCCTGTAGTACATGGTAAATTCTAGATCCTTGAGGGGTATTATTTTTTTCCTAATATTCATCTGCTTGAGAATGTGCCTTTGGTTGAGGCAATTTCATCCCTGCCTCCCCTTTCATAAATGCCCTATTAACCTTTTTTTAAAGGCATATTTTACTCATCTAAAAATAAAGATATACCTCATCCAAACTATGGATTATAATGAAGTATGAAAACCTTTGAAGAGATTAACAAAGGCACAATTTGAAACATTGATTTTTGTGAGGTCTCTTTCATCAAAATTTATAATGTATTTACTTTATTGTGATCAATTGTGAATTACTAAATTTGCAATGCTTACTCAAACCAGAAACATTTTTTTGAACATTTAGAGCAGTAGTTGCCAACAGTGGCTGCACATTGTAACTACTGGGAGACACTTCAAAACAGCTTAATGCCAAAGCTGCACTCAAGACCAATTAAATAAGAATCTCTAGGGGCGGGACCTATATGAGATCAATTTTAAAGCTCCCTAGGCAATTCAAAAGTGAGAACCATTTACTTAGAGACTTAGAGAGCTATTAGAAACTATTGGTCATGGGGAATTAAATTGATAAACAATTATATGCCCATTTTGTTTAAGAAAAATATTCTATGATGATCAATAGGTGTTTAGGTTTAAAATTATATTACATAGGTACCCTACATTACATAGGATAAACCTGTAGAGAAAGTAAAATGAAAATAAGCAAATAAACCAACTCAAGTAACAATACGAAATTTCCAAACTTATAAAACTTTTTAATAAAAATTGAATAATGACATTTACCAAATCTTGTTGGGCTGAAATGGAGTCACTTTCAGCAGATCATGCTTTTGATGAGGCAATTAGAAAAGCTGGGAAAAAAATACAAACAAAAATTCTCTTGAGGGTCATCAAAAAACTACTAGGGTGACCCAGATTGGTGGGCCAAGATCTCAGAGAGAAAAAGAAAGGTGAGCTGACATTCTTTGAAATAAATTTCATATTGAGGCATTTGCTGATTCCTGGACAAGAGGCTGGAACTCAAGTGCAGCATCACTGTGAAGGGGCCCAGGAGGCAGTAGAGCTTTAGTCAGTTCTGTGGGTTTGGAAGGCAAAGAATTTAGTTGGGACGCAAGGCCTTTAGGACTGGAAGGGCCAGGTCTTAGACAAAGGAAACACAAAGCAATAAGCCCAATATCTGTGCTATACCCTCAGGGGAATTGCCAGATATTAATCTGCTCAGGTCAAAATGCTGTGTAACTAAGCAGAAACTTCTGAAATGCAGTGTGGTGTTTTTCAGCATTCTCAGAGGACCAATGAGACAAAGAAGTTTGGACCATTTTTCCAAAGACAAGGACCATTAACAAACACTCCAGAAATCTACACTCTAGAGCAAATGGACAAGCCAATCTCCTAACATGAATTTTTAAAATCAATGAAAATATTAGTAAATTAAATCCAGGTATACATCCCCACACACATACATAGATAATGACAGTATATTTACCTGTTAGCAAATTAAGGAAGAAATTATATACTTATCTCAATAAATGCAGAAAAATACTTAATATAATGTAATACAGATTCATGATTAAAAAAAAAACTTTTAGCAAACCAAGATAGGATAATTACAAAATTGTCTTTCTGTGATAAAGAATACTTACAAAAAAATCATATTTAATTATTACATACTGACAGTTAACTCCAGGGCATTAGAAGGGGAAAAGCTCACTATCAGCTTTTCTTTTCAACACTGCATTTGAGGTCTTATCCATTTCAATAAGATAAGAAATACAGTTTTAATAAATGGAAAGAAAGAAAACTGCCATAAGAAGATGACAAGATTGCAGGCATAGAACCCTTCCTAAAGGGGGCAGGTAGAGGTGGAAGAGAAACAACGGGGGGGAATAAATGGTGATAGAAAAAAAAGTAAAATACAAATAAAGCATTTTACAAGGTTGCTAAACACACGATTAGTATATAAAATTTAAATGTACTTCTATACTTCCACAGCAAAGAGAAATTAAATTTTAAAAGATACAATTTATTTGTTACAAATGTAACTGAAAACTACAAAACATTTTTGAGGAAATCTGAACAAGATCCATCTTTCTGAAAGAATAGTCTGGCCTTAGAAACATCACTGCACTCCTATCACTCACTATGTAACCTCATGCTATCTGGATCCTGTCCCATAATTCCATCGAAACCCCCATGAGAAAGTTGCCTAATGATCTCCTAATGGACAAACCCAATGGCCTTGTTCAGTCCTCATCTTCTTCGACTCACCTGTACCATTTCCTCTGTAGACCAAGTCCTTCTCCTAGAGCTACTCTTTGATACCGAGGAACATTCCTGAACTAGTTCTCTCTCTTGTCAACTCTGTGTCCTTTTTGCTTCCTCTTATCATCCAACCCTATAAATGGCAGGGGGGCAGGGTATTGTGGGAGGAGGGGGTATGGTGGGAGGCGGTGATGATCCTTCAGCCCCCTTGCTGAGAATGCCTTTCATTGCATCCCATACTTTCTGCTTATCAGCTCATTCATTCTCATGGTGCTGGCCTCACACATATAAACTCCAAATATATAGGGTGTGGCAAAAGTAATAAATAATAATTCAAGAATAAACTCTGGAAACCTACTTTTACACCACCCTGCATGTTGCCAACAAGAACTGAGGTTTCAATAGTGGCCCCTGGGTAGTATCTGCTGGCTCCTAAATCATTTGGTTATTTATTCAATCAACAAGACGATGTTTACACAGTGTTTTGTATATTTACATGTTTGGCATTAAGCTGGAGTATTTTCAATTTTAAGGTTCCAAAGGGCAGAGGGCATGCACATCTAACTGTTCCCACTCTTTAGTAATGATGATGTGGGTAATTTGAGAGCTTTATCTTTTTTACCTCTTTGAGTCACACAATAACATCTCAAGTGGTCATTTTCCCTGATTATCTCAGCTTTTCACCAGTGATTTGGTCTCTGGTTATAATGGCACCATATGTGAAACCAGTCAGAAACAGTGCTTCTCAAGCAGTGTGTGAATCAGCAGCCACAAGTTTGCATTTTGGAAATAGTTTTGGCAGCTGGGGAAATTATCCTGAGCTAGTTGAGACTGTTATCTCTGAGTGGAAAGAAGGAGTCATAGGCGGGTGAGGTGGGGCAGAATGAAATCAGTAGAGAAGAGGTAGCAATTAGGCTAACTCAACAGCAACATGGGAAAGGTTAGAAACAAATATTCTGCTGAAGCTGAATGTGATTTAGAGCCAGAAAATTGCTGGGAAACCACATAAGCCAAACCTCTCATTTCACAGATAAGGGGCCCAGAGAGATTGCTATTTAGTCTGTTACACGAGTAAGTCAATGACAGAACCACACCAGGACTCCACGTTTCCAGTTCCAAGTCCACGCTGCCACAGAATGCTTCCAGGACACAGCTGCTGGTCTCTCTGATGGGACTTTTTGACTCGTAGGATTCTTTCAAAGCACAGCTAACCAATGATTTAGCAATGCTTTCACAGAACATCAAAGAGGACAATGAAATCTTCGGTTGCATATAAATTTTTTCCTTCAGCCAGAGTCTTAGCACCATCCTAGATGAGATAATCCATGCGCTGACTCACCCATCTTCTCAGCGTTGTGGTTCCTTGACCTTATCCTTCATCCCTACATACCAGTCCACACTCCCAGGCCCTCAGTCCAGATATCACCACTACCAGGAACTGTTGTATCAGTAGAATTTCACTCTCTAATTTCTATCTCCAATGCTTCCTCTTCTCACACTAGTTCTGCCTGTTCTGTGAAACTTCCAGGCATACCATGCCTCCTTACCCTCCCAAACTTGTCTTGGCTTTCATTTTCTCACCTGCTTTGGACCCTGGAGTCGGTAATTGCAACACATTCTTGACAGCACCTGTAGGTCCCTCACCCCCATGACCTTCTGAGTATTGGGTCCGACAATTCGTAACATAACTCATAATCCCATTACAGCCACTGTCTCATTCCTGACCTGCTGAGTTCAGTTGAAGAAAATAACAAAGTTGTAACAATCAGCCACTGGTGTATATCTATTTGTCACTTCCACCTTCGCTTGGGCCCTCATTCCAGCTCATCAGTGTTTTTATTCTTGGTTTTTCTTATTTCCCCATGTATCAGTGATATTAGAGTTCTCAAATTAGCTCTTTCAATCTTGTGTGACTCTCAGAGATGACCTTGTCTTCCAGGAAACTAAAAAAAGGGACCCACTGACACAAACTCCTTCAACCTCCCCAAGTCCAAATAAATAGTCACCTACTTTACCTTCTTTAACCTTCTCCAAAACCTATGGAGCTATTTAGATACAAATGCCTCAGCTTTGTCTATTCCACCCACAAAAATAACCGTTTCACGGGGAGAAGCTAAGCTTTCCTCTTTCCCTCTTTTTAGTTTTAATAGAATATCTTGCCCTATTCTTCTCTAAGTTTTACATGCATGCACTCACACACAGACACACACACACAAATTGAAGTCTGTATAAGTAAGTAAAATTAGTGTCTTTATTTAGTATTGGATCATCTTTATAGAGCTGAGGGACTAATAAATGTTAGTGCACTTTAGGTTTGTGCATTGTGTTCCTATACAATCTCCTAGGGGGCAATTCAAACTATTCCACCAGTAATGAAATGCTGATTCTCAGCAGTTAACAGCACATAGTTAACCTACTGACATCATATGAAATGGGAGTTTTCTGAAATCCCAATCTTTTTATTTCCAAAATTTCTAAATCAGTAAGTCAGCTTTTGGGTCACTTTACAAGGCACTTCTGATACCTATGAGCTCCAGGTATATTTCCCAGAATTATTTTAACTAAGAAGCAACTGCTCACATGAAACTTCCCTCATGAACCCCATTTCCGCTGGGAGAAATTACTTAGCCATTGGCCCAGGGTCCTGGCAGAAAACATGCTCTATATTTCACATAGGAAGGTTTAGAGAAAATATAAAGGTATGAAATCTCTCTAAGTAAATCTCAGTATTTGTCCCTCCTTATACATGTGTTCATCTGAGGGCATTACAGTGTTCTGTCTTTCATAAATTTGGGGAAGACAGACACTCAGACTTTTTAAGGTTTCCCTAAGCAGTTGATCCTGAACTTGGATCAACTGAATCCATAGAGAAGGATGGAATGGAGAAGAGGAAATTTGCCATTATATTTACGGTGACGTGTTCATGACCTACTTCCCAGACTTGGCACATGACATGATGTCCACAGATGTACTCCTTTCCCAAAACTGTTTGGAACTAATGGATAATGGTCCCTGAGCTAGTCTGGGCTGACCCCCATGAATGGTGCCTTTTTGCAAAGCTATTTTGCTCTGTGTCAGAAATAACTTTGCATAATAACTCATTATTTTTCTTTCCTGAGTCTCAATAAAGATGCATGTCATCTGATAGTTTATGAAGTAATGCACACATGCTCTTAATGTGGTGAGCAACGCACAGGGCTTGCCTTCTCTCCTTCCCCCCCCCCCCACCAAACGAAGAAGAAAAGAAGAAGGAGAAGGAGAAGAAGAAAAAGGAAAGTTACCTTACAATAAATTTAATAGGAAATTCTAATGATTCCTGGTAGAATTTAAGCATGTGTGTGTGTGCATGTGTGTGTGTGTGTGTGTGTGTGTGTGTGTTTTACCTTTTTTAAATAATCACAAAATGGAAAACCTTTGGGAAAGTTCACCAAGTTAAAAAGGATTTATGAATATTTAGTACCTAGGGCATTTTGAAGATTTCAAGAAAGAACAGGCTTCTCCTTTTGTGCGTCCTGCCAGGGTTCCCACTGATGTTGCCGTGGCCTGAGCCCCTCTGTGTACCAGATCCCCAAACAATAAGCACAGCAAATTAAATGTGGCTCCAGTGGTTTTGGACCTAATCCAGTGAGTTATCTTTATTAATGCATTCAGGGAAAAGGTCTCGCTTTTATTACATTGTTTCCCTCAAGATAAAGGCAGTCAGAGCACTGAACAAAAACACACCAAAGAAATCTCCAGCTCTTGGCAGCCAGGTTAATTTCCCTGTGTGCTTGGTGCAGTGAGGACTCGGCACCCCCACAAGCTCCCCCACTCAAGGTTCCAAAAGCAACCCCCTCCCCCCTTTCTCATGCTGCCTCTCTTTGCTTACTCTGACATTTTCTTGGCTTTAGCTGAAATTTTGACACATAAATCCCACTTGTCAAATGATATTGTAAAACAAGCATCCAAGTGTCAGCACACGGCCCTACAGTCTGGGGACCAGAGAGGAGAATGAGGAACACCTAGATGGCGGCTTTCATCTGCCTCCAGCCATCTGCAAGTAATTTGAAACCAGTTTCCATCGCAGCTAGGTTCTTTGGCCCGGTAACACACACCCAGCAAGAAAGAAAGGGCCCGAGTCATCAGAACCTGTTAACTCTGCAATGAGTAGATAAAACTGTGTATTTTTAAAACCTGCCTCAGACCAGCCCATTAGCATTCAGTCAGATGGTCTGCAATTTCTTTGTAGTTACAAATCCTACCAAACAGCTCTGGCCCATTCAGACGGCACATTTGCCAAACACACCCAGCCTTTTGACCTCAGATCTCTGGACTTGAAAATTGCTCAGACCCTGGTAGGACTGTGAAGCTGAAACTCACACTCCTTATGTGATAGAGACTCCATACAGAGCTTCCCAAATTTGACAAAATCCTCATTATTTACCATTGATTGTTGAACAACATGGGTTTGAACTGCGCAAGTTCACTTAAATGCAAATTTTTTTCCCATGAATACCTGCCCGGTTTTCTACCTGTGTGGTTGGGAGTCCAGGGATGCAGACTGTGTGCACTGACCTAAGGCATTTTATACAGGGGACTTGAGCATCCCTGCATGTGGGTGTTCACAGAATGGGCGGGGGTGGGTGTCCTGCAACCAATCCTCTACAGACACCAAGGGACAACTAAGTCTGGGGGGAGTCAAAATTTTTACGCAGATTTTCAGCTGCATTAGGGGTTTTGTCTGTTCCTCTAACACCTATGTTGTTCAAGGGTCAACTGTCTATAACAATATCATTAACAAGTTAGAAAGCTGAAAGAATGCTATCAAGCAAGAATAAAAAACAAGTTGTGTTTATCCAGGCTGGAAGAAATATTATCTTTTCTCTCAATAAAAAAAACAATATAGCAAATGCACCGTCATAAGAAGAGGTGACCAAAGAGTATGCAGAAGAAAAAACATTGGAATGAAGTATTTTAGAGTTGTATCTTGGGGTTAATTAAAATCTATATCATTTTTGGAGTATTTAGTGTAATACTTGCTGTATTGTCAAATTTTGTAATTTGTTGTGATTGTCCATCTCATAAAATAATATTCATTCCATATTAAGTCTTTTAACAATTTTTATTTTTTTCTCCAAGAAGGAGAAGGGGCAAGTTAAGGAACAAGAATGGAGGACTCATGGCCAAGGACAATGGGGTGGAGACTGACTGTGGGAGCCAGGGCGAGGAACGGGGCAGAGGAGAATAACAGGGAAAAAGGTGAGACAACTGTAACTGAACGATAATAAAAAAGTAAAAATAAAAAAGTAATCAGAGAGGGACTCCAAAATTATACAGACTGGGGGCCCCCAAAAACCTGAATTTGCCTGCAGAGTCAAGAAACAAACTATTCACACCTCTGATTATAGGTGGCCTGTGTAAGCCCTTAGAAAAAGCTGTGCTAGTTTATTTTCAGACACCCCCCCTCCCCACCTCATCCCTTTTGCCCCTCAGCTTCTAATGCCCGTCTCCACTTCCTGCCTGCCTTCCTCCCAGAAGCCCATTCTGTCTCCTGCACCCTGCCCCCACTCTCCATTGCCTCTGCTCCCATAAGCACTCACCTGGGCAAACTCATCCTCTGGGATCTTGCTTCAAGTCAAGACTAACAAACCCTGCTATAGTTTACTATGTAATAAAAAATAAGATCTGACTAAACACTAGATATATAACTTACCCACACAATTGGACTTTGGTTGCCAAACCTCTAAAGGTGTACCTAGAAATAAGAACACCAGCGCTTGGAGATGCTGGGGAGGAGACTCTCCCTGCCTCTCTCAGGGCTGCAGGTTGGGCGCTGGTTCAGGAGACCTTCACAAATGGCACCTGGTGTGGATGACCCTCTATAAAGGCAACAGCTGCCTGCTTTGTTTCTGTTGTTTAGACCTTTTCACAAACTATTTCCAAGGTGTTTAAATAACGTAGTCACCCCGGAGGACAAGCCGGTGGGCTTCAGTTTACAACATTTTGGAGACTTCCCACTCTACTCTGAGGCCCAGGACAGAAACGTCCTTCACAGACCCTTCTCCTCCCCAAACTGTGCACCCTTAGCAGCCCTCACCCAGCTTGGCATGCACTTACCACTCAGCATTAAAAATACCACGGGGGCCAGAATAGTGCACCTTTTCGGTCTCGTGCTCACCCACCCTGAAGCCCGCTTGCTTCAGTGGGCCCCAACCCGGGCCGGTCAGCGAAGGCACATGTGAGCATGTGAACAGCACCGCCCTCAGCCTTGTTAAGGACAGACACAGGGAGCTGTGCTTTCTGGAACATGGGACTGGTGATGTTTGACATGTCCTCAGGGAATGCCAATGACTTATTTATTCCTCTTTCTCAGATGCAGTTTCTACTCTAGTTGGGGGCCAGTCTCCCTTGTGCTATGTTATCAGTCTACTTTCATGACACTTCCCTTTACCATCCATCCTGAAAGAGAGCTCACTCCTCTGTGCTTAAGGATGCAGTCTGCAAGTCCCCAACCTTGTGCATCTTGACTGTAAAAGCCTGGAGACTGGCATCCACTCTGGGTCCACTGACACCACTGTCCATACAACAACCAAATTGATCTTTGCAAATATAAATCTAAGTATGTTACTAAGAGCCTGTCCTGGGCCTTGCACGGTGTGGCCTTGCCCTGGGTCTTGGTCTCCTTTGGCACCAGCTGGCACTTCAATCATGTGCTCCTCCAGCCTGCCCTCCCGAGTCCTTTGAAGGTTCCACATTATCTCTGCTGTCCATGACCTCTGCAAATGCTGTTTCCCTAATACTTACTGGCCAGTCAGGAAACCAAACATATTCTTAAAGCCAATAAACCCTAGAGAACCTTCTAGGGAATGAGCAAAACAATCTTCAGATCACGGTAAGAAATGAAAAAGAGAGCACTCAAATAGTTATCACAGGACAGGAACACAGCTTTGTTGGACTCCCTACATTATTTAAAGGCTCAGTTCCGTGAAGTATTTGTATTTAAATGTGTGCTGCCAGGAGGGTGACTGGGAAGGAGGGTACCATCATGATTTTCTAAGTCCCACTCCCAGGGTTTCCCACTCTGGGTCTGGGATGGACACGAGGAGCTGCATGTTTCACAGTCTCTTGGTGCTGCTGGCATTGATCATCTGTATCTGCAACTCGGACCACACAGCAGAGTCGCTGGCTGAGCTCGGGAAAGCACAGTCACCTGGGCTCACCCCAGACCAATTTGGTAGGGACATCTGGGGACCAGCCCAGGCACCTCCCCTCTTGTTAAGCTTACCAGGTGATTGAAATGACACCTACTAGTTCAGGCATCAGGAATCACAGTCCTAATCTAGACCCAGTTTTCCCACTTCAAGCAACATTCACCACTTCAGCCAGTTAATGGTAACTTTTTACCTATACTTTAGATATTAACTGGTGTCACTTCCTTTCTTATAAGCCCAAATATAACCACATCTTTTTCCTTCAGATTGTTACAGTAGATCACTGATATGATGATGTAGGCATTAATATAAAATTAAGGAAAATTTTTAAATCTTACACTTTTTCTCAATTAGAAGGGATACGAACTCATAATTTATATACATTCTAGTATTGTCTGCCTAAATTAACTAGAAATAATGATGCTCCAATACGAATGAGCATAGTTAATACTCAGCTATTGATTTCCGAACACATCCCACACTGTAAAACACCACGGCCTGTTCCAGGAACAATTAATCCCAGTCTAGGGCAAGGAAAACACCAGGGACAGTGCAGTGTAAGAAAACAAGGAAATGCTCAAATACCAATAGGACCACACCAAAGAGACATGAGAGCCTTCCTGAAGCAGCTTCTAGCAGCCAAATTTGGAATGTGGGGATATCAAAAAGAACAATGACGGCAGTGAGTTATAATACACTGAATTTTAAAAAATGTTTTTGTAATGATAATAGAGAAGGGGCAAGATTGAGAAACAAAAAAATCTGTTCTTTGTAGAAGAATACCAGCTAATAAATGAAGAAGAAATAATAACAGCATTGGAAAAATTACCAGTTTGAAAGCTCCAAGTATATAATTATAATGGGCAACGATCGGTGACGGGTAATGAAAATATAAGATGAAATGTTGTTAGGGAACAGATTAACCACACAGTCAAGCCCCCCGCCCCAAACACACAGAGACTATTTACTAATCCCAAAGCAGGAAATGCACCTCACTCTGGAGAGACCACTCCAGTCACCCCTTTAGCCAAGCGACCATGCAGGATCACCAGGGGGAGCACAGTCTGACACCACAGACTTCCTGGCACACAGCATTCGGAAATATGAAACAGCACGGTCGTGTTCTTGCCAAAGAGCCTGAATCTAACAATGAAAAATCCATCAGGCGAATCCACAATGGAGAAGATTCCATGAGAAGAGGAGCCTGGGTTCTTCAGGAAAAGTCATTGTCGTAAGAACAAAACAACCAGAGCAAATAGAAATATGAGAGACCCGTTCTAGAGGAAAAGAGACTGAGAGACAACCAAACGCAATTGACCAACCATGACTGACACCTGCATCATCGGTGAATAAATACAACCAAAGCCATTGGGAAAACAACTGGGGAGATTAGAACATGGACTTCCTCTCACACGATATCACGGACTCATTATTCATTTGGGGATGCAGGGAGTGGTGCTGCGGTTACGTCCTCATGTGTAGGAAGGAAATGCACGGCAAGGCCCACAGCGGTGAAGTGTCACAGCACTTGCGACGTACTTGCAAACAGTTCAGTAAAAATAAATAAATAAGGATAATGGATAAACATAGATGTAGGGTATATAGATTTTTTATTATACTGGTCTTTACCTTTTGTGTACTTTACAAATATTCAAAATAAAAAGGTTGAAAGAAACAAAACATAACTGCCTTGATCACTGAAGCAAAGGCCCAAGGGATGTACTGTATTTTGCTGTATATAACGCACCCTTTTTCACCCACATTTTTGAGGGAAAACTAAGGATGCACATTATACATGGGTAGTACTAATTCCATATCTATCTATCTATCTATCTATCTATCTATCTATCTACCTATCTATATGTTTTTAATCCTTTTATTGAGGCCTATGCATTAAAAGTATAACTCTAGAAAGCAATAACAATATCCGTATGCAAAATAATACATATGCTAAAATTCCTTTATAATAAAAAAACAAGTATCTAAATATAAATGAACAAAAAAATTGAATTAAAAAATTAAAACAAAATATTTTTTTTTCCTGAAAGTCTGGGCCAAAAACATGGATGCACATTATACACAGCAAAATATAGTATATATATCCCATTGACCAGCATTCTGTACTGTGGTTGGGAGAAAGAGATTAGACTCAGAGGTTGCCGACCTGAGGCGGCCTTTAGTGTTGCTGGGAGCACGCGAGGCGCTGCTCCCCAGGCCTAGGTTTCCACTGGGCAAGGCCAGAGTGCAGACTCTGCATTGCCCCCAGCTGAGTATCTGGAAGACGCAGGCAATACTAAACAACAGGAGTCTGTGCTTCCCAGAAGTTTGAGCAAAGGCATTGGGCCAAAAGGTTATTAGTTTTAATTCTAGCTAAACCACTGGCAAAATGGATGGCTCCCCTCAAATTTCTCAGGAACAAATGGAAAACACAAGCTTCCTCAGAAACCTGCTACAGGATGTCAGTGGGGTTGCTTTGGGAGGTCACTTTCCTCCATGAATCAGTTCAACAAACAACCATTTATCATCACTCATTTCTAACCTAATCATGAGCATCACATTTAATCAAATTCAGGTGGAAGGGAAGACAAAGACTTGATATAAAATCCCATTGCTTTTTAAAAAATTTGACAAGCACTTGTGAAAGCATGGGTTTATTTTTTTCTCCTTTGCTAGATGTTTTACAGAGAGCTAGATGTTCTTCAAAGAATATTGCAGACAGAGAGGACCATGTCTAGACAGAGAAAGGAAAATAACAAGTTTTCCAATGAAACAAGTAAAAAAAGTGGCCCAAGCCATGCGTATACTAAGGGCCCATCCCAATCAAAGGACTTATTCTACTCCATTCCAATGGTAAGAGTATGTTTTGAATATTCCATTTTAATAAAATTCAAGCCAGGCTTATGGTTGCTCAATTTTGTAAGCAGGTACCAAAAATCTGGCCAAATGTATGGAAGCGGATTCCCTTCTGTGAACCACCACAAGAACTTTGATGTTCATGCCGAGTAGACGGAATCTAGGTTGATTACCCTCTCTTCCAAAAGACC
Organism: Tonatia bakeri; assembly: GCA_004024845.1. Lineage (NCBI taxonomy): Eukaryota > Metazoa > Chordata > Mammalia > Chiroptera > Phyllostomidae > Tonatia > Tonatia bakeri. The sequence continues at coordinate 92,169 of PVIA01004069.1, forward strand.
ATCCCTTTCTTGGGAAAGAGCATGCTTCCTGATTTATCCAGCTTGGAAGGATACCATGAACTCAGCATTCCAAACCTGCTTATTAAAAATCCTTTTTCAGCCCTGGCTAGGGTAGTTCAGTAGATTGAGCGCTGGCCTGCGAACCAAAGGGCTGCTAGTTCAATTCCCAGTCAGGGCACTTGCCTGGGTTGCAGGCCAGCTCCCCCATAGGGGGCACATGAGAGGCAACCACACATTGATGTTTCTCTCCCTCTGTTTCTCCTTCCTTTCTCTCTCTCTTTTTTAATCAGTCTTAAGAAGCAGAGATTCTCACACAACAAATTAAGTTTTGCAATTTTTTTCATTAACAAAATCTATTTTTAAGATAATCCAAATGTACTGTTTATTGGCATCTTCCATTTATTATTAATCTTTTTAAAAAGCAACAAAATTAAAATCAACCCTCTGTTTCTAGATTTCATGATTTGGTAAATGAGTTTGTCTTCTGCTTCCCAACCCACCTGAGGTTCCTCCTGACAAACTCTCACACAAGGTACAGCCTGTTGTTCTTAAGACTTAACTGTGTAATTTAAAAATAAAACCAACAAGCTATTCCAATGAAAATTCATGTAAATACCCCAGTACACAATATTTTTTAACGAGTTACCACACATAGCACCTCATTCCTGTAAGTGCTCAGTGCAAACATCTTGCCTAAATCCAACCACGCACGTATTCTTCAGACCTGGAGCCATCTTGATTCACTTCCGAATCTGAGCCGACACTGTTCTAAAAGGGAGGAAGAACCAATCACGCTGATGTCACATCAGATAAGGCGAGCGCAGGTTTTGAAATGCTCGTTTGGCATGCAGGATTGGAATTTAAGACACTCTCTATATAAAATTCTTACACAGCAATAGGCAAGTTGGTCAGGGACCCAGGCACTAGAAAAACATGTTTGTTTTTTGATAACTCTGCGAGGTAACTTTCTTTATCCCCTCATTAAGAGTTATACAGGGCAGTTACACAGCACCCATTGCCATCGGTTGTAAAGAAAATGCTAGATGGGTTGTTTAGTTTATGCATAGGAACAGCCAACCAAACATGCTAAACTACTTAAAGTAGTTTATTGACACTGGCAAGGAACAACAAGTTAGAACAGCAAATGACGCAGATTGTATACTGTGGTGTTTTCAAGATTTCTCTCTCCTCAGACCCCTTTTCTTTAGAACTGCTCTCTACATTAAAAACATGTCAAGAATTTGGAAGGCAACAAGCAATCAGGTTTTTTTGTTTCTCCTAAAGCTATAATTTGGTTATGGGCCAATCTCATACAGTGGACTGTTCAAACTTGACCAGTTTTACTCATTCCAAATGGGAAGGTCTGTCCAACAATGAATACCTATGGGTATTGGTTAGGTCTTCAAGTCTGAACTAGCGAGCAGAAATCAAGCAAAAAATCTGCAAAGAGCAACTCTCACAAGGCCAGATTACAAGGCAAAAGATACAAAAGTAACACTAATATCATTCACATATTTAGTTTTCGTTTTGACCAAATACTAGTTGATTTTATGTTCTACATGAAAAATAAAGGGAGTCTCAGTCAAGCACTCCTATGGATAAATCTTTAAGAAGACAATAGATGAATTTGAGAACATGCAGAGAAGCGTGGCATCGCACATGGGATGCGCTGTTCATCGCATCGTGTATCATCACGGCACCCTCAGGCCTCATCGTTAACACTTTGGCCTGGAGGTAATGCACGCAGCGGAGGAGAACACCACAGAACTGGGTTTTGTCCCGTCACTTACAAGTCTGGAACTTTGAAAAAGTTCATTAGCCTCTCTCTGCCTTAGAAAGCTCATCTGCAAAATGTGGATGACAATAATGCCTCCCTTAGGTAGACCGTATGAGGATTTGAATGAGAAACATCTCCAAAATCATTAGAACAGCTCTTAGCATATAATAAATAATTATTAATAGCTATTCCTTTTAAATTCTAGAGGCTTCCTTTTTGTTTTTTCTCTTTTTTTTAATTTTAATTGTTGTTCAAGTACAGTTGTGTTTGGTTCACAAACAAATACATCATTCTAATCCACCAGCAAGTGTTTCTTTGAGAAATCTTGATTTTTTTTCTGACTTCATATGACATCTGTCTAGTCTGCTAAGACATCTCCATTCCCATGGGTAAGAAAGGTTGCATTTCCATGCTGAGGGCATGACATTTAGTATCTCATTATTCCTCAAAATAATCATATGAGGCAGAAAGTGTGACTGTTCTTATTTCAAACATGAAGGACTAAGGCTAAGAACTCGAAGGCTACATAAACAGTTAAGTGATGGAGGCAGCATTCAAATCTATGAAATCTGACCGTAGATAAGAACCATCCACTTAGCCATGACCAATGTGGCTCAATGGGTTAGGCATCATTCTGCAGAGCAAAAGGTCTTGGGTTTGATTCCCAGTCAGGGCACAGGTCTGGGTTGTGGGTTTGATACCCAGTTGGGGCTCTCTAACATCCAGGTCTCTCCTTCTCTCTTCCCCTGTCTCTAAAAACAAATAAATAAAATATTGTTTAAAAGAATGACCTACTGAATATCTGCCAAGCCCTATATTGAGTTATTTAAATTATATGGTAGAGGAGAAAAAAATATTTAGAGGACAGAGAAAAGAAACCATGTGGGACTCACATCATGAGGAGGGAGGAAGGTGAGTCCAGTGGAGTTTGGAGTCTGCGATTTGGCGCCTGCAGGACAAGAGAGACATGGTGATTTAAGAGCATTGGGTCTCCTGGCTGAGAGTGGGCAGCCATCACGTCTGTACACACAGCACACATGTAAACCACATTCCAAATCTGCTGTTGTTCTTGCCTTCTGCTCCTGGAGTGTGAAAACAAAATCCAGACTCATGGAGCTAATGTACTGCACTCTGAACTAGAGATAGATTATAACAGGGAGAGAACAGTGGGCTTAAAGGTCTATTTCTAACCCAACAAACTGAGCTGCTGGGAGAGTTTAGGCCAAGTATCAGCCACGGCTCTGGTTCTCATCATTATGTGGACACTGGACTCCGCGGAGTGTGAAGTAGCCCTAGTCCTTCTTGGTGTTTATTGGCTCATTTCAGCCTCACAAGGATCCTGTGTGGCAGTACTGTGATCAGCCCTGCTTTGCAGAGGGAAAGCCCAGACTGTGCAACTTTCAGCAACCTGCCTGACCTTCCACTGTTGACAAAGGAGCAGGATTGCAGCCAGGCCATGTGACAGCCTGCCTGGTCCCTGGAGCCCCGCAGACACGGGAAGAAAAACACCCAGTCCCTGGCCCTTCGGACTTCGTGACATCATGGCACATGCTCACCCACACTCACACACGCTCACACTTCACTGTCACCTCAAGGTGTGGGTACTTTTAAAGTAAAAAAAGAAAGAAAGAAAAGTAACATACATGGTTGCCAAGGACTGCAGAGAGGGAATTGAGGACTCTGTGTTTCAGGGGAAGGGAATTCCAGTCTGAGAAGATGAAAAGGTCTGGGCATGGACAACCTGTGGCGGCTGTACAAGGTGAATGCTCTGAATGCTACTGAACTCCACACTTTAAAATGGTTCCAGTGATAAACTTCATGTTCTGTATAAATTCGACTCAAAAGAACTACAGGAGTCAAAGGCAAACACTTTTGTGAGGGCCATTTGACTTCAGAGCGTCAGTTGTGCGGACGCTGAGAAACTGTGGAGGCTGTGACAGGGCAGGAGCTGTCACGGAAGGCAGATGGCGTTCTGTGACACTGTGTATTGATTTGCCTGGGTTTATTTTTAGAATTTGAGTGTTAGTTGTCTGCTCCCCACAACTCCCCCCAGAAGAAATACAGGACAGAGGTTCGTTAAGCTCCTGCAAATTCAGCAGCCTCCAGTGGAAGAGTGCTTGTCGAAACAGCAGTCTGAATTCCTTGGGCTTGGGATACAGTTTTCATTGAATAATGATGGTCATTGTTCAAAGTGGCTTGCAGGCTGAGGTGGTCTTGTCATCTCTCAGTGTTTTCTTTAGAGGAAAAGTGATATATTCCCAATATTATCTCTGCTAGATCATTCGGAATTATAACGCAACCTTCAAGTGAGAACAGATTTTCAGATTTAGAAGATAATTTTTGCCCACTAATCAGCAAGATGGAAAAAGAGAATAAAAACCTTGGAACTAGCTAAAACCCCAAATTGTGGCATGCGGGCCTTCTGTCCCCTAGGATTATATCTCTCAATGAATCAAAACCTTACCCTTGAAGGTCGAGGTTTTCATACCAACCAAGATAAATAAAACTATTACATTTTCTTCAGAACGTCTGTTAGGAATATAATTCCACATACCTGCTGGTTTTTTTAAATCTGCTCTTAAAAATGGAAAATAAAATTTAATACCATGTTATTACTTACACATTGGCAAAGCTTCTAGCTGCCTTCTGAATTTCAAGCACTACCCAGATTTGTTTTTCTTTCAAAAAAAGATTTTTTTTAAATGAAAATCTCTAAGTACAATTGCATGCAATCCTATAAAGGATACATTTTATTCATTTCACTTCCAGCTTGATTTTTAAAATGTTAATTTTGTAATTTTCCAGAAGAAAAGCGCCGTGCATAGTGTGATATTGGCATTTACACCACAGGATCAACACTGCACATATTCGCATGACCCTGTGCCTGGGACTGTCATCTAAATCTTCATCCCTGCAAGCCCCAGGGGACTCTATCTTTGGAACTGAAGTGCTGGAAAATCTTTGGCAACATTTAAACTTTTATTTTGCAAAGCTGTTGATGGTGGTAATTATAGAGATATGTGAGAGAAAGTAGAAGTTGGTTTCACTTTTTTTGAAAAAACTGAACTCTGTCTAGACGTCCCAGTGAGGCTCCCCTTCATTCATCTATCAGTCTTGCATGTACCAGATACTGTTTTAGGCAACGGAAAAATAAAGGAGAACAAAAACACATCGTTCCATTTTTGTGAAACTGACTTTTTAGTAGGGGGATTAGACCTCACACCACTAATTGAGCAATAATTCATGAAACTGTGAATTACTTAATTATCATTGCGAGTGCTTCGTGGAGAACCAGAGTGTGCTACAAAAATTTAACAGGGGAATCTGGCCTTGTTTGGGGTCAGGGAAGGTTTCCATTAGAAAGGGATGTTTAAGCTCACTGTCACTGATAGGTCCCGCCAAGTGTCCCCAGACCTATAAGGGAACCCACATCTCCCGTTCTAGACCATGCTCTGAACCTCAAAATCCCTGTCCAAAGGACCTCAAGCCTGGTTCTCAGGCTTCTGGGGCCTCTTCCCTGGGTCTGTCAACCCAAGGGGGACTCCTCAGCATGGCCAGGAGGGGCTGTTTATAGAGTGTAAGCGTGCATGAACTTTGATGTGTGTTCACAAGTCCCTTTACGATGAGAAAAGGGACCAAGGATGGGGAAAGAAAAGAGATGAGGCTTTGGCCCCTCGTGAGGAACCAGGAATCACTGTCTTTACACTATAGCGGTCCCATGTGGAACTCTGAGGACTGTAAGAAGTCTACATTCGGTCTATAGTACGTGAACTTCTCTATGAACTCTTGCCTTGAACCTGGAAAATGTTAGTGGTGGTTCCATTTGATCTAGGTGTTGCAAGATGAGTTAGAATTGACTGGGCAAGGAGAGGGGAGGAGCAATCTGGTCAGAGGGGCCCATTTGAGTGAAGGCTCTGAGGTGGGAAGGAACTGAGAGAGAGCCAGTGTGTCCAGAATGCAGAGAGAGTCTCACTGTGGCCTGATGGGAGAGCTGTCCAGGGCAACAAAAGGGCATCCTGAAAAGATATTATATTGGGCTGGCCAAAAACTTTGTTTTTTTCCTATAAAATGGCCCTAGTAAGGGCTTAGTTGTCTTGAATTTCTTTCAAAACAATTTTGTTAGATTGTATTGTGACAGCTGTTCTATCAGCGTGCATTTCTTTAAAAAACTTACCAAAATTGGTGAATTTTTGTAACCATTTTAATATTGAAGATGGAAGAAAAATACGCAACATTTTCAGCATTTATGCTTTATTATTTCAAGAAAGGTAAAAATGCAAGTGAAATACAAAAATAGATTTGTGCCCTGTATGGACAAGTTACTGTGACTGATCAAATGTGTCAAAAGTGGATTGTGATGTTTCATGCTGGATATTTCTCGCTGAATGATGCTCCACAGTCGGATAGACCAGTTGAAGCTGATAGTGATCAAATAGAGACATTAATTGAGAACAATCAATGTTATACCACACTGGAGATGGCTGACATACTAGAAAAATCCAAATCAGTAAAGTTATTGGTGAAAATGAAAAATGTCTTATTTTATGGAAAAAACTAAACAGACTTTTTGGCCAACCAAATATATTTTCTGTCCATAAATAAAATATTATAGGTTATGGGCACATTGTATAGTTTTGAGTAGGTATAAAATTATAGAATGACTTACATCACTAAACTATAATTTATATATAATATATGCAAAAAGTTGAGACATTTTTGAAAATAATTTTCTCTTAAATACTGAACTGTTTAATAAAGTGAATAAAGAGATCTTGCTAAAACTTAAATACTGAATTATCAGTGTTCCATTACCTTTATAATCCCATGAAATATAGACAATTATTCTCATGTCCCTTAAGTCTCAGGCCTAGGAAATAGGATCTATTCCCATTCTATCTGAGCTCAAATTTTATATTCAATAAATATCCATAATATTCATTCATCTGTTTATTAATTTAATTCAGCTATAGTTTCCTCCACTGCAATGCATGAATAATAATGGTATAATAGAGGTGCTGGATGAAATAAATTGATATATATGAACTACATAGACAGCACTAAGAAGTCACCAGGCACATAACAGGACGATGTGGCCCCTGAATCCCTAAGAGATTTCACCTAGCAGACTTCTGTGATAAGTAATGTAAGAGCAGCAAGATTCCAAAACCTCAGAGAAGGAACTAATTCATTCTACCTATTGGACAAGGTAAGGTTTCACAGAAGAGGAGATATTGGATCACGAAGATTACATTAAGCCCAGAGGGGAAAGGACAGTTACCCTGCTTGACCAAAAGGATGAAGGCATGCATATTAGGGGAAGAAGAGGCCATTAGTGTGTCCAAGAATAGATGGGTCTAGTATGGGGAGTTAGGCTGGGTAGGACTCAGAATTGACCCAGGTTAAAAAGGGTCTTGCGTCTTATAACAAGGAGTTGGACCTTTCTTTTGTACAGCAATGTGTCTCTAAGGCTGGCCCTGGGATGCTAGAGTCCCCTGGGGTGCAATGATTAAAATAAATTTTAAAAAAAAAAGGATCCCAAGGCCCACTTCAGAATGAATGAATTGAATACAGGGCCTGAACTGTTTAATAAAGTGAATAAAGAGATCTTGCTAAAACTTACATACATTACAAACTTTTATTTTGTTGATTTTACCTCTATACTATGGACTGTATCATTTTCAAAGAATGCTTACCAACATAGTAAAATTCTTATAATATAATAAAGATGAACATATATACAGGATGGGGCAAAAGTAGATTTACAGTTGTTTGTATAAAAAATACAATAATTAATAAGCAATAATACAAGAATAAACTGTTTTGAAACTTGCTGTCAAGATGGTGGTATAGGCAGACATGGCTTGCCTGTTCACACAACCACTACAAAATTACAACGAAGATATAGAACAACCATTGGTCAGAACCGGCAGAAATTGAGTTGAATGGAAGTCTGACAACTACAGAATTAAAGAAACCACATCCACCCAAGCTGGTAAGAGGGACAAAGACATGGAATGGGCTGGTCCCACATCCATGTGTGGTGGATAAAAATTTAGGAGGGATATCTCAGGAGCGAGGAGTCCCAGTCCCACACCAGGCCCCCCAGCCTGGGGTTCCAATGCCAGAAAGATAAGTCCCCACAACTTCTGGCTGCCAAAACCAGTAAGGACTGAGTCAGTGGAAGAAAATTCTGTAGCCCCAAGCAGTTCCTTTTCAAAAACCCACACAAGGACTCATCTACTCAAACTCCCTCCCTCTGGGCTCCGGTGATGGGGTGGTGGCTTGAGGGGTACCAGTGGCATTCAGGGGGAGGCCGAGGTGTCTGGCATCAAGGCAAGAAGAGGCCATTGTCCCTTTTCTAGGTCTTACCCCCACAAACCTGGCAGACTGATGATGTATCTTAGATTCTGTCAACCTGGCTAACACTATTTGACACACCTTGGAGATCCCCAGAGACTCTGCCCCACCCAACTTATCCAAGCACCCAAGCTGCTTTTCCTTTTGAATGGTCTTAGCTCAAGCTGCATGACTTCCTAAAACCTCTCAAACAAGCAATACCTAGCCTCACTGAGCCCCAGGCCCTGAACCAGCAGCCTAGATTCATAGCTTGGGTTTTCACCTGGAAAACTCTAAACCCAGACAAAGTAGAAGCCATCTCAGATTGCTATGTAACTCAGACAGGTAGCCCCAAGAAAAACACAGGTCAGGGCTGACCTTGGCCTGCACCACTTGGGAAACTCCAGGACCAGCACACCCAGTAGACAGCTATATACCACAGTGGAGCACCACCACCCTGCTCATACACAGCTGATCCTCCACAGAGGGCAGAGATTTGTGGTCAGTGGTCACAGCCAGTCCTTGCAGCTGACTAGGCTAGGTAAAATCCCTATGCCAATAGCAACTAAGGCTCAACAACAAAAGGAGGGTATACTCAGACCTCATGAGGTGTGCACCTCAAGTACTCAGCTTGGGTGACAGACGAGACTGTGCTACTGGGTCCTACAGGAAACCTACTACATTAGGCCGCACTACCAAGACACAGAGTCAAAGCAGCTCTACCTACTACATAGAAACAAACGCAGGGAGGCTGCCAAAATGAGGAGGCAAAGAAACATGGCCCAAATGAAAGAACAGATCAAAACCCTAGAAAAAGAGCTAAATGAAATGAAGATAAGCCAACTATCAAATGCAGAGTTCAAAACACTGGGTATAAGGATGTTGAAGGAACTTAGTGAGGACCTCAACAGCATAAAAAAGATCCAGTCAGAAACGAATGATACACTAATTGAAGTAAGGAACAATACAGGGAAATAACAGTAGAGTAGATGAAGCTGAGAATCAAATCAATGATTTGGAACATAAGGAAGCAGAAAACAACCAATCAGAACAAAAAGAAGAAAAGAGAATACAAAAAAAAAAAAAAAAACGAGTATAGTATAAGTAGCCCTTGGGACAACTTTAAGCAATCCAAAATTCACTTCATAGGGGTACCAGAAAGAGCAAGAAATTGGGTATCTATTTGAAAAAAATAATGAAAGAAAACTTCCCTAATTTGGTAAAGGAAATAGATATCAAGTCCAGGAAGCACATAGTCCCAAACAAGATGGATACAAAGAGGCTCCTTCCAAGACATTGAAATTAAAATGCCAAAGGTTAAAGATAAAGAGATGCGAGGGGGTGAGGGAGCATGGGTGAGGAATGGGGAGATTAAGAAGTACAAATAAGTAGTTACAGAATAGCCATGGGAATGTGAAATACAGTATAGAAAAGGGCATAACCAAAGACTTTATACGCATGACCATGGACATGACCAAGGGTGGGGAGATTGCCTGAGGGAGTGGGAGTTGCTGCATGGAGGGGGGGATGGGGGGAATCAGGACAACTGTAATAGCATAATTAATAAAATGTAATTTAAAAAAAGAATAAACTCTGTTTCAAGTATTCACAACTGTAAACCTACTTTTGCTTCATCCTTTGTTCATTCAGTAGAGTTTTAAAACCTGACCTCTAAGCATAAAATAAAGATTAGAAGAACATAAAATAGTGATGAACTCTGAGGCTCCAAGGATGGTGGCATTATCACTGCTTTTTGGATCCTTTGAGCTTCTCTATGATTTTGAAAACTTCTACAATGAACTCACCTTAGTTCTATACTTTCCAAAAGCCCCCCAATGTGTCTATAATTAGGGAGTGAGGTGGTGCAAGAAATGGGGGGAGACAGCAGCGGGGGTGGATACCTCCTGCTGGGAGATGAAACCTCCCTGCCCCAACAGAACCACCTTCTTCTTCCTTTGTGGATAGCACCCCCATCTATTGAGATCTGCCTCCTCCACTAATGGTATGTTACTCATACCTGTAAGCTCAGCACCTAACAGAGATCAGAGATGTTCCACAGTGGCTTCAATGGGTCTTTAGTTCTTCAGAAGCCTCTCCTGACATCCCATCAGGCCCAAATAGCAGGATTTCAGAGCTCTGGGTTCTGCTGTTGGGAAGATGCCTGTGTCACTTTGGAAACTGGTCTGGAAGAGCTGTAGACTGGCCTGGCTAGAAGTTGTTAAGACGTAAAGAGAGGGCTCCCTGCTCTAAAATACCCACGCTGGCTCTCAGCAATTTACCACCATACCTTCATTCCTTGGGGTCTGAATTCTTGTAACAGTCCCCTATTAAAATGCAAATGCCTTTGGGAGGTGTTAAGCCCTTGTCAGCAAACACCTTGCTTATTAACTAACACCTGAGCTGACAGCCATCTGAAAGCAAGTGCCTGTTGGGAAATCAGTTTCCAGAGAGGTGGGGAAACGCTGCTGGCAAGTTGAAGGACAGCTGGGACCTTAGGTTGACAAGGCTCAGAATTGAAACCAAGAGTCCTTATGACTTGGATTAAATTTAGCATTAAATCCAACTCTTGAAATCATATCTATCATCTATCTATCTATCTATCTATCTATCTATCCATCCCCCTCAGAGACTCAGCCTTTTCCCAATAATCAGCATCATGCGCCACCCCCCCCCCCAACACACACATTCCTTGGGCATCAGAAGGTAGTAGCTTGGACCAAGGGTCACAAGGTCTGGCAGGCTAAAGATAATGTGTTGACCTAAATTATGTTTCAGTTCCTGAGACTAAGGGAGAAAGATTCCCCTGGCTACTTTCCCATGAAACCAGGCAGAGAGACACCAAAATAGACCTCAGAGCTCTCCTCGAGGCCTGAAGAAATGCTTTATTACCCTTACCTCAGCTCTGACCAATCAGCTCCCAACATGACCCTGAACCCCTAATCCACAGTGCTTTGTGATTTTGCCCTGTATAATCTGCAACCCATGTGCCATTGGGAAGTTCGGGCTTCTGAGCATTAGCTTCCTCTTCTGGATGGCGCCATTCACCAATAAAACAGTCACTCTTTCTCCACTGCAATAGGCACCGGGTGGAGGGAGTCTTTCTGTTCTGTGACAGAATGTCACGAGATTTCCAGGGCTGCACCTGGCTGTAGGAGTGGGTTGGGACTCTCAATCATCAGAGAACAGGCTGTTCAGGTGGTAGGGAGGGTTCCAGGGCCTGGTGGTCAAGAGAACTTGGGTCAAGGTAAAGGCCATAGTGGGGCGTATGGCGGGGAGGGGTGTTCCCCGGCCTCAGCACTCCCACCCGCACAGGGAGCTCCACTTTTTCATCCAGCCCTGTGGGGCACAGGACTAGGGATAGAAAACTCAGTAATAGAGGGTTTTTGTGGTTTCCTTGTTCTGTTGTTTGGTTGGTTTTTGTTTTGTCTGTTTGTGTGGTTGGTTTTGTTTTTGCCTTTTGGTAGATAAGATTGGTTGTGATTTTTTGGTCATTGGTGTAAATATGCACTGTTTGGGCCCCCAACTATGCACCTCAGCATCTCAGCATTTAAATAAAGAACGTAGGAGCTATTTACTCTTTTGTCTGCCTTTAATTAATCTACATATATTTGAGTCTTCTTCTTTGTCTTCAAACATCAACTTCATTTCCTAAGTATTTTAAAAACTATTTCTGAAAGCCTTTGTGTTGGTCTGTGTCTTTCTGGAAATGCCAGGACTAGAGAAATAAGCTAACATTTCCCACTTTTGTATATATTATTAATCACCACAAGAGAGCTAAACGGCACTCTGGATTGAGTAAGAATGCCTGAACAGTTTTCAAATACTTGGGGTTCAAAAAAATCCAGAATGCATTTTGCCAAAACATTTGCTTTCCTCTTCATTTTTTTAAACCCATGTTTACTTCAAGGAGCATTTATTCCATGTGTTCCTAATGCATTTACACTCAGTTCATTAAAGCGCTGCCCTGAGATGGTTCTTCATTGTGGAGAGGACCAGCAAGCCCTTCTGCTTTGACTGGTGGGTGTGCTGTGCCTGCCCCACCCTGCTGTCTGGAATGACCCAGCTTCTTCCCGGAGGCCATGGAGTCCAGGACGTGCAGGACCTGGCACAGAGCTCAAGTCCCCCAGGCCCTGGCATCATGGTGCCCTGTGATTCGGACATGGGCCAATTAGTGGTCAGGAAAGTCCTTAACATTTTAGGGGTCTGGTCAGAAATTGAATGTTTAGGAATTCCACCCCTGCCTTTGTGACTCTTGGTAATGCTGAGGATTTAGGGGCCAGGCTAAGCCCACATGACTTTCTTAAATATCAGTATCAAGACAGAAGAGGTGATTAGGAGCTGAGAATGTCCCCAATTTTCTCCATTTCTATAGTGGCAAGGAGCAAGTCAATACTCCAGAAAAGTTAATACAGACCTGCTGAATTGAAATTGCTTAGTTATTAGCAAAAGGGCACCCTCCACGGACTGTCTCCCCACTTTGTTCTGGTTGTGTTGCCTTACCCTAAATGCAATTGTGTTTCCAAAATGAGGGGGATGCTGAGGCGTGTGGTGGCGGCCTGATTTAGGCTCTGGTAGACTAGCTCAGGGTGGACTGTTTCCAAAATTAAATGCCTCCATGCCTGTTTCTAGTGGTTTTCCATTTATACAATCTTACCACACATCAAGCACTGAACAAATTTCTCTGTGTACATTATCCCATTTGTAAAAAATTGATCAATAGGAACCTCATTTAAAGTTAAGTAAGAAGGCCAGAAGGGGGAGCTCTCACACCCTACGATGATCATGACATACAATAGGGGTGTCACACTTGGTAGTAGTTCCTGACTTCCTCTTCCCCTCTGTGATAAAGACTTCTTCTCCCTTGTTTTAGCAGCAGACTTGCACATGAGCCCCACATGGTTGCATGACCTGGGTGGCAATTCCTTGTTGATCCCAAATAAACCCATTTGGCTGGAGAAATATCTGGCTGACTTTTGTTTACAGTCAACACATTTAAGCCTCACCACTGTCCTCACAGGTAGATATTATTACCTCCACTTTGCTGACTAGCTGAGCAAAATGAGGTATGGGAAAAACAACTGGGTCAGGTCATGGGGCGGAGCAGCAGGTCAGTGGTGGGCAGGCGGCATTTGCTTTGACTCTCAGACCTGCTAAGTTGTTGTTTCATAGGAGAGTCCAGACTGGAAGCCAGTCTCTCCATTATGGAGAAAGACCCAACTGGCACCTGTCTGCTGGAGACCAGCCCTGGAGGAAAGGCAACTATTTTGACAGAATTTGGAGGTGGGGGCAAGTGAAGTTCTAGGGAGGGTGGTGAGAATTTCCAAGGGCCAAGCTAAGTTTTAGGACTAGAATGGGCTCAAGGTGATTTTGCCCATCTTCCCTCAACTCTTTATCAAGAAAATAAAAGTGTTCTTGTTTTTCATTGTCCTGCTGATGTATGAAACATCCAAACCTGTAGAGAACTTTCATGAGTTTATTTGAGCCAAACAGACAATGACTGATGGGAAGCAAAATCTCATTGGATTGAGAAAATGCTCTGGAGGATGGCAATTTTACAGTTTATTTTATACCTAAATCAAAGGAAGAGTCATAAGAAGGATTACATAAAATTCATTGGTAGTAAATTAGGAAGGCAAGAGAAAGCAAAGTGGGAAGATCTCTGAGCTCGGATAAAGAGTGAACTGAAGAGGCACATACTTCTTTTACATTGGCAGGGACAGGATAGTTAACAATGAGCATTTACAGCACATAGAGATGGTATTTGGGCAATAAGATAATCATGAGAAATTCTATGCTCTCCTACTCTCATGCCCTGAGGCATCCGGGAAAAGGGGGGATTACTCTAACGATCCAAAGGTATGATATCATAAATGCAAAAAGATAATAGACAGGCTAAGTTAAGATAAAGAGTGGCCTTTGTCAAGGAAGATGCCAGCCAAGGACATGATTACCCACCATGACTCACTTTTAGTTAGGAAGTTTTCATTTCAGACCATCCTACATGGTTACTTTTGGTCTCTGAGTTTGTCAGACCACCATGCAGACCTCCCTTGAGCTTATCCAGTTTGGTGTGTGGCCCTTTCTTGTTCACAGTTCCGTTTCTTCAAGAGTAGGTCATAGTTTGGAATGCCAGGCTCCAGATGTGGCCTGGCCGGCATCAAGGGGTGCAGCTGCCTGTCTCTCTGTTTGAACACTCTGTCAACAGAACCCCAACTTTTCCACTTTCCTAGCCCACTCATTCTGCAGGTCCCTCCCTATGCTGTTGCCTTCTGTTCAGTACATTCACCTTTTATTATTTCTTTACTTATCTTCTCATTTTCCACAAGCACCCAAGTCTGTTCAGTTCATGGCGGCCTAAATGCTGCTTCTTGCACTGAGCTCTCTGTATGGGGTTTCCAGGGGCCCCAGTTCCACGGGACCTGGTACCCATTTCATTTAAAGTTTTTTCACCTTCGCAGAGGAGAGGGGCATGGGTAGGAGAGGAGAGGTTCTGTTTTCTGGGCCTGTTTGCTTCCACATGGTCTTTGTTAGGAATCCTAACTTTCTTGCTCTTACTTGGGCAACACATTAAAAAGTGTCCTTCTTCTATGTCTTCTGCTTATTATAAAACATCAGCTCCTCCTGGTGCTGTGCCTGTATGGCAGCATGGTCCTGGGTCAGGCCATGGGTTTGCATCCTCCTTCATCGGGGGTTGGGACAGGACTCTTTCTAATTTTATAACGAGTTTTTTCCTAGCTCCAAGAGCACCTGGTGAAGGCATGATGATTTCTTGAACCCTTCTTGCTCTTTTCACTCAAGCTTTAGGGGCAGAATTTTGCCTATTGAGAGCCTTTAATATCTTTTGGGCATCTTTCTTTTAGACTAGCTAGCTATAGAATCATCCACACCTTTCCTGACTTTTCTGAAACCTGCTCTCCCAAATTCCAGGTTATGTCCAATGCCCAACAAATTCATTTTTTGACAGAATCATTTGATGATAAGATGACCACACCTTTCTGTAATTCCTATTATTTTCAGACATCACCTTAAATCTATTTTCAGAAAGACCAAGTAGCAGTTCCTTCTAATGCGTCCTCTGTGTGCTGAGGGAACATCAAATTAAACAAAGGCTCAAATCTTGAGGAAAAAAGAGCCATTAAGCAGATGGTCCAGTAGAGACAGTCCTACATCTCTGTCATGGGGTGCTGCACTGGGGGCTCTGGAATCGCCAGAGGGAAGAGCTGCCCATCTCTCGGAGGTGGTGGGGTCACTCAAATTTACTTCCTCCATGATGTTCTCTGATCCACTTTCCTTTTGTTGTCTCCTAAGTTCTGTCCAAAATTCTTTCCTGTAAAGTCTCACAGAAACACATGTATTTTTATTTAACAAGATCACCTGGCAATTCCCATGTACCTTAAAACCGGAGAAGAAACATTCTAGAGCAATGGTTTCCAAACTTTAGGGTGCACCTGGATCCTCCAGTGGGCTTGTGGGAACTCAGGTTGTGAGCCCCTCCCTAGCATTTCTCATTAGGTGGATCTGGAGCAGAACAAGATAATTTGCTTTAAAAAGTTCCCAGGTTATGTTGATTCTGCTGATTTTGGGACTATATTTTGAGAAACGCCTTCCTAGAGGTATCCTGTCCCACGAGTGACTAGGAATGTTAAGGGGTCTTTGGAATTGGAAATTATTTGATCTGCAATGTATTGTAAATAGCTCCCAGTGTGATTGGAGGTGCCCCTTTTTTCTGCTTTGCCACCTTCTACTATGACCTGCTGGAAGTCCACCCGTCAGTCTGATTTCCCTCTAACGTCTCCCAATTCCCATTACCCCATCCTCCCTACCTGTCCTGCCCAGTCCCCATGTGCGAACACACCTGGGGTCTGCCAGGGTCTGCCTGACCTGTCACTGCTGGGGGAGACTTTTCACCTGCCCCGCTTTCGGCTACCTCCCCGGGAGCAAGCCCCAGGACTGTCCTGGGGCTGCTCTCCTGTCCTCAGCTCTCCCATCTGCCAGGTCCCTCCACCCTGTACAATTCATGAGGAAGAGGTCAGTCAGTTCAGGCTCTGCAGCCATGTACCTCTCCATCTCATGCACCTGTGCCCTCATCTGCCTCCTTAGCACAGTCCGTTGTACTATTTTCAAGAGATTTCTCTTTCGCCCATGGACACGTTCTAACGCAATTCTGGCAATTTGACCAGTTTGCTGGGAAGGACCCAGAGCCAGAGTTGGACATTACTGGAAATGCTGGGTGGCACGGGCCCAGTCTCTGGGACAGAGCAGGCCTGGAGGGCCGGTGAGGCCTGGAGAGCCAGTGAGGCCTGCTCCTTCCCGGCCAGCAGCCTCAGCAAGCGCGCCGGTTCCTCTGAAGGAGCATCGCACACCCCTAAGCCCTCTGGAAAAGTGACCTTGTCATGTGCATGTTCTCAAGCCAGTGTTTCTAACCACAGCTTAAATCATCAAAAAATGTCTAGCTATAAAAAGTTCAAAGTATGGTTTATTGGCATCTGACTTGAACCTGCATCAGTGGTAGACTAAGGCAAAGAGATGAGAGAGCACTTCCAAGTTCACTTTTCAGAGCAACTTCTACTCCCAAGGCAAGGAAGACGATTTTCTTTAGAGAAAAGCACCAGCCTCTCACCCTTCCTCCCCAAACTGTTTCATGTAAAACTCCCCCATTTGCCTGCATGAGGGAAACATCTTTAATACAGTAGTATAAATGTGATTTCCTCACTGGCAAATATCACATTTTTGTGGATTTGCAAAAAATAAAACTCCTTTTCCTTTTGGCTGGAAATTGCTATGAAAAGGAATGGCGGTTTTGGGTTTTGGTGATTTCTTTCCCAAACAGGACATGGCTCTTTTCGGTGGTGGGAAACCAGATAGACACAATTAATTTGCACCTGCAGCTAAATTGGTTTAACACTAAATTTCCCATTTGGATAAGGAAAGCCATAGTTTACCTGGTAAACTGGTAGAATGTTATCCTGAACTAAACTTACCAGTGCCTAGGAAACTGCAGGCCACAGAGGAAGCTTCACCACAACCCAGGATATTAGCTGGAAGAAAGAAATGTGTCCATTCCAGCAATTTTGTCTCTGTTAAGACTTTACAATGTTCATTGTTTAAGTGATAAAAAAATATTGTCCCTTTAAACAAAACACTTTGAAGATGAGTCTTATACATACATAGTTAAGTCTCTTTTTGTATCCATTGAGTTTGTTAGCCTCCAAGGAATAGCAATTTCACACAGCAGAATATTGTAAAGATTTTTCCCAAAGCTTATTGCAAATACTTTCATACACTTTTGTCATTCAAAACCCCACAGAATTCAAAGGTGTCTACTGTTGAGGGGGGGGTGGGATTTTCTACCCTACTCTCATTGGTTCCTTTGGTTGGTTTAATAATTAAATTTACACAAGACATTAACAGGAAGGGAAAAAAAACAATTTAATTTGTACATATGGATGTCCCACAGAAATGGAACCTAAAGAAATGACCAAAGCAGGCAGCTTTTACACTTTTCAGACAAAGAAATACAAACTTGCAAGGAATTGACAGGACAAAAAACTTTGGTGTAGGCACTTAATTAGTGAAGAATCTCAGCAAAATTTGGGCTTAGGGTAGTAGATTACTAAAGAAGCAACAAGGTTTGATTATACAGGCTTCTGGGCTCTGAATCGCCAATATGTGGTAATAAGGGTGTTTGTCTATCTCTTGATATAGGGAGGGTACCTTTCCAATGGAAGATCGATTTCCTGCTTTCAGGAGGAGAGAGGAGGGTTAGAGTAGACTTCTTGCACCAGCTGTTTCTCAAGTAATTTTAATTCAAAATAAACTATGTATGTTGTTAGGTGGGTATAGGAAATACGGCGGGGGGGGGGGGACACTTAGCAAAGTATGTGATTGTCTAACCACTGTGCAGTACACCTGAAACTAATGCAAAATAATATTGAATGTAAACTGTAATTGAAAGAAATAAAAAATAAAACAAAATAATCAATAAACCACTTGGGCATCTTTGGGAGCAGCCTGCCCTGAGCCCCATCACTGCAAACTCTCATTCGGTAGAGCTTCACAATGCCCCCTAGAGATGGTGCTGAGAACCAACCAGCAGACTCAAAGCACCGAGAGTTTGCATTTCTACCAGCAGCACAGAGGTGAATCCTTTAAAGTAAAACACATCCGTCTTTCCCGCTGCCTGAGGTAGATTCCCACTGCCTGGAGTTGATTCCAGGGGACTGAGAGAAGACCTTGTTCAAGTGCAAATTACATTTGCACTTGATCTGTAAAAACAATTAAACAATGCATTGTGGTTTGAAATTCTTGTGCTGAGACAAAAGCAACTCCCCATCCCACCAGGGGACTTATCAGTTCTTTTCCCCCCCTCCCTAAATCGCAAAATAAAGACTGATAGGGCGTAGAACCCTCAGGTGTCTGTCTTCCTGGTGTTAGTTGGGGGGCGGAGCTCTCAATTTCCTGGAACCTGAAATACCTTCTGAACTGGAAGAGCTTCATCCCCATTAGATGCCGTCAGCACCCAGACATCCATCAGCCCCGCACCAGGGAATGCACAAAAACCCAGTTACACAATAAGATACGTCCCAGAGGATGTAACGTACAGCATGGGGACTATGCTTAATAACACTGTACTCCATATTTGAAAGTGGTAAGAGAGGAGATCGAAAAACTTCTCATCACAAGAAAAGAATGTGTGCAACTGCATGCAGTGATGGATTCAGCTTGCAGTGGCAGTCATCTCACGGCGTATGCGTGTATCAAATCGTGCTATACGCCTGGAGTACACGCAGTGCTGTATGTCAATTATATCTCAGTCTCAATCAACAAAATACCAGAGTAATGGTATCATTAGCAACAGGAGATTGGAAAGTAAAATACAATAAAAAGAAGGCATAAATTAAAAAAAAAAACATAGAAGCCCATTAGTACAGGCACAAAAGTCAAACATAAAAGCAGCAGCACCCACTCCCCCGCGTACATGGCTGATATGACCCAGTAATTTGGTAAAAGTGCTGTCACAGTTACACTGGCATGGTGTTATGTTATGTGTAGGTATTCATCTAATAAACTGATGCTATTTTTAAAAGAAATTTAATAGGTATTTGAAGTTATCTCACAAAAGAGAATTTTTCAAACAACAGTGTATTAGAGCATCCATCTTACAGAACCTCTTAGGAGTGTTCAGTGTTATCATAAAAAACAAGCCTTGCTCCCTGACTGGCATCACTCAGCTGGTTAGGCATCCTCCTGCAAAGCGAAAGAACGCTGGTTTGATTCCCAGTCAGGGCTCATGCTGGGTTATGGGCCTGGTCCCAGGTTGGGGGACATGCAAGAGACTACTGATCAATGTTTCTCTTACACATCGATTGTTTCGCTCTCTCTCTTTCTCCTTCCCTTCCCCTCTCTCTAAAAATAAGTACATAAAATCTTTAACCAAAAGGCAAACTTGGCAAATTGGATATTTGAAAAACGGTGTCTTACTGTTTCGATTTGTATTCTTTCATTTTGAACTTAAGAAATAACATTTGTCAGCTAAAGTATGTCCTTTTTCTGTGACTTCTATGCTCCAGAGAAAATATAAAGTTGACTTGTGCCCTATACAATTGGGGGATAGTCTCTGAAAAGATGAAGACACGGAATACCATGGGGACGAGTGGCAGCTACTTCCCTTACCCCCTATACCCCTCTATTAGCAGACTTAGCTATTTGCTTTGGTTTGCAAAATAGAGGTCTTCTTGAGATTAACTGGCTATTCTGGTTTTTCTATCTTTTTTTAGCCCATATTTTAGTTCCTTCCTACTTTTGCCCTCTAATAGACATAAATGACTAAGAGTTACTACCAGCACCAAGATAATACAGCTATATCCATTTATACAGGGGATAAAAAAATTCAGCCTTTTAAATTAAATGCAACGTATGGTACTTCACCAAATGCTCTAACCTGAGAAAATGATGCATTGCCGGGTACCGTTAGGGCAATCACAGTCAACCTGTATTTTTGATCCTGGTCTTTCTGTAAATGGTCATGTAAAACTGTTCTGAGACATAAACTCTTTTGGTATCTTATTCTGGTGTAATTCATTAACATATTTGTGGGGGGGGGTTATTAGAAAAAAAATGACAGGGCTGTTAAGTGGATTTTAGAAGCAATTAAGGTCTTGTTTTGTAATAAAAGAACATTCTCAAACTCTGGAGGCACTTTCCTAGATATTTTCCCGGTCCAAATGAAAAGTCGATATTCTAGAAGAAAATTTGTTTTCACCTTGAGGAGAATGTCTTAAGTCTTGAGCTTAAGTTTTATTTTATTGTTTTGCTTTTGGAAGTTTAAATTTTTCAGGTAAGTGAAATGAAGAGAAGAGTCTTCAGAATCCTGAGAAAACCCACACACTTGAAGATGGTCACTTTTTTATTGGCAAGATTCATTACATGGATTTTCCATCTTTAGTTCAACTCAACTTCTCATTTATAAACTTCGAACTCCATTAGTTTGTTGTTATTGTTGTGCACTGGCCATGTCTTCCCTTCTGCCACAAACATTATACACAGCCCAACTCTAAGCATCTCCCTTGTAAAAGGCACTTAATTAAACCAACAAACAAACCAGCAGGATAAAGAATTGCAGGAGACTTCTCAGAAGCATAGGGACCCAGCATTATAAACAACATGGAAATAGATCATAGAATCCTGTCAAGTATCCCAAATCTAATTTATGTGGTCAATAATGTAATTCTTTCCATCTCTGCAAGAAACTTATCCACCACACTCTTGAGACTATAGAGCTTGAGTACAATTTTCCCTCTAGCCACACCCCCATTAAAATGTAACACATGTCTAGAGCAAGCATTAAATCAAAAGACAAAGTACAGGAAATTGTTTTCATGTGTTGCTCGTTCTTTAAAAGGATGGAAAAGAGGAACCTTTGCAATTAATGCTATCTTAATACTTTATGGCTCAGTATGAAGACTCGTTCCTATTTCTGACCTGCTCACTACTCTTTTTGAGATATGAGGCAATCTCACTTTATCCCCACTCTCAGGGACACCATGAGGCTTGCACCTAGCAGACGGTGTCTAAACAGACTTCCTTACATGAAACTGAAAGTGGAGAATATTTATGTGTGCATTCTTCCCATGAATGTAATTAAAACCCTATACAAAATCTGCAGTGCTACTTTAAGTTTTATCTACCTGTACCAATTTCTCAAGAAAAGTAGGAAGCTCCTAGAAGAGGAACTATATTCTGGAAAAACTCTAAGAAGAAGGAAGGAAAAGCACCATTGCTTGTAAAATCACCACGACTGTCAACCTCCTACTCTTAAGCACAGTGTATCAGACCCACCACGATGGACAAAGGATCGGTGGTTGAGGGTGAGAGAGGCTCCTCGGCGTGTGAATCAGGATCAGGTTGATGAGTCTCACGGGGCTGGGACCATCTGAGACATTTAGTGACATCTCTTTTTAGGTGAGCATCCAGTTTATCTAAATGGAAACTCAGAGGCATTGAGTTTGAATTCATTTTTTGAAAAGAGGTTGTACTGGCATTGCTAGTTTGGTGGGGGTGGGGGTGCAAGGGCATGCTCAGTTGTGCGGAAAGAAAAACTACTTACTGAGACATTCTGAGAATTGAAAAAAGATTGATTTTCTGTTCCTTCCATGTATATAATGCAATTAGATACACCTCTCAGGAGATAAATATATATGAATAATTTAAATGACACAGAAGCTCCTTTACTTACAAACTGACTAGTTTCTGGAAAGTATTCTCAAATTCAGTTGTTTATAAGTCCAAAGTGATTTTGTAAAAGCAACTGTTATCCCCATTTGTTGGCAGTGGGCAGAGCCACGGTTCTTAGCTCTGCCTCACACCTTTCTTTATGAGCACAAAAATGTGTAAGTTGAAAGTTTATAAGACGTAAGCATCAATACTATAAATAAATGTATAACCCATGTGGTGGTTTCCGAGGTCTGCTGTTACAAATTACCACAAACTGGGTGGCTTAAAATAACAGAAATTCATTCTCTCACAGTTCTGGAGGCTAGACGTCTGAAATTCAGGTGTTGGCTGGGTTGGTTCTTACCGGAGCTTCTGAGAGAGAATCTATTCTGTGTCTTTCTCCTAGTTCCTGGCAGTTGCTGGCAACCCTTGTGTTCTTTTGCCTGTGAATACATCACTCCCACCTCTGTCTTGGTGTTCTCATAGTGTCCTCCCTGGGTGTCAGTGCCACTCTGTGTCCAACCACCCTTTGATTTTAGGTACATGATTTATTGGATTGGGGCCCACCCTAACCTGGTATAACCTCATCCTAACCTGATTACATCTGCAAAGACTCTATTTCCAAATAAATTCACATTTCTAGATATTACACAAGGGGCGAGGACTTCAATATACCTTTCTTGGTGACACAGATCAACCCATGATACCTGGGTTGCTGATTGCAAAACAGGGTGTTTTCATTCAGCTACAAAAATTAAAATTACCTCTGTGTAAGTGAATGAACAAATTTTGAGAACATTATTTATATCTTATGCTCTACTGGGAACTTTAAAATATATGTCCATTTAATTTGACAAACATGCATATCCTACTATTGATATAATATCAAAGATTCCCATCCATGTACATTGTTTGCGGAAATGCACCCACACATCCCACTCACACAAACACACACTCACACACGATCATCTCATGCCACACATGCTCCTGCATGAGAACATAAGGCAGCTTTACTGCGGTGCTTCTCCTGTTAGGCACATATGCACAAGTGCCACCTAAGCATACCTGAAAATGCCCAACCATCTCTGAACACATTTCCCAAATCATATCGGTGACGGAGAAGGACGTTCTTCAATTCATTAGATTCAGAGCGCATATTTATTAAGAAGTGAAGTGGGCCCTCAAACGACACATTTCAACTAGTGCTCTCTTTCCCCTCTCCTTTTTGTTCCTTTTTAAAAGATTTTATTTGTTTATTTTTAGGGAGAGGGGAAAGCGGGGAGAAAGACAGAGAGAGAAACATCGGTGAGAGAGAAACGTTGACCGGTTGCCTCTGGTAAACATCCCAATCCAGGACTTGTACTGCAACCCAGGCACGTGCCCTGGCTGGGAACTGAATCCGTGACCTTCTGCTTTGCAGGGTGATGGCCAATCAACTGAGCCACACCAGTCAGGCTGTCCTTTTTGTTTCTCGAATGGGTGTCATGGCCAACTATTCACCAAAACTATTTCTTCTTCATCTTGTGCACACACCTAGAAGCCAGTTTTAGACACAGAGGTACCCGTACATCTGACTTCTAGTCATTGGAATGCAGGCGGAAGGGATGGGCGCCGTTCCATGTTTAGCTCATTAAAACCTCCTACATATGTTCCCTCCTTCCTCTGGTGTGAGGCGGACAAGCTGCACCCTTGGAAGCCCTATGTTGAAGGTGGGAAAGCCATACCATGAAAGAAGCCTGGGTTTCTAATCACTGGTGCTCACGCCTATCCATTCTGAGCTTTATCACGTTCGAGCCTTTCTGTATGTTGGGGTTGTTGGTTACAAGACCTAACACTACTTCAGTGTAAATATATTTGTTACAAACGAGGACTTGAGCTCACATAACTCAGGCTAGTGGAAAGTGAGAATGATGAAAACAGAATGTCAATATTGCTTCATTGCAATGCTCTCCCCACCACACTAAGACCCCAAACCTGTGAAGCTGATCACCCCCTTAAGTGACTTCCATGAATTGCTGGATTCTCTTTACATGACACTCAGCCATGTGTACTTCTCTCTTATTTCAAGTCTCAGCCTAGTCTCCTTAACTAGATGGTGAACTTGTTGAAGACCTTTGCTTTGTCTCTTACAGCTTCTAGTGCACGGTCCAGAACTATTGAAACATTTACTATTGGTACGTGTTTATTGATCTGTGGGTACATTGATTTTTAATGAAGGCAAAGGAAAGTTTTACCAGTTAAATAAGTTTTAGTGTAGTTAATGACTACTAAAACTGGTTTCAAAGCCATACATGAATAAAAATGTAAAGCATGTGTATAAACTTTAAGAACCATAAATATTATTAAAATAAATTTAAATGACTGTCAATCTCTTCATTCAAGGGGATGAAAGAAGTTTTACTGGACTTTTCTCATCGTGTGTTGAGAGACAAATTTATTTTTAGAAACAAATTTATTTTGAACTGAGACTTTTCAATGTGTTTCCTGTCACATCTCTTTTAATTTATTAAATCACAGTCAAAATTAAAGGGGGAAAACCACACACTATTTCTCAGGTGTGATCACAATAAATAGGCTCACAAAACTAAGCTCAGGCCATCTGTAAATTACTTCCTATTCCTGTATAAATTCTCTTTCACAATCAGGTACAATGCTAATGAAAATAGAATTCAAGCCCAAGTCAGATTAACCTCAGCTTAAATGGTCTGTCTGAGGTCCCATAAGCGGCACGTATTACTAGCAGATGAATGGAAAGCCAAAGGAATAGAAAGTGAGAATTTGTCCCTGCCTTGGCTTGTGTGTGTGGGCTCCACCCACAGGGCCCCCCACCCCAGCCACCATGGTTGAGAATAAGTCTACCAAGACACGATCTGTATGTGGAGGAAAGGTGGCCAATCTCTCAAAGGAGAAGGGCCAAGAGCCTTTTCATCAATGGGCTTTTATTGGGTTCATTTTGCACAGAAATACAGGTAAAACTCATTAATCATTGTCAGGCAGTAAGGATCAAACAATAGATAGCATACAAAGAACTATGAGGGCTTATTGTGAGTCAGGGTCTGTTAGCTAAAGGGATACAAAACTTTGGGAAACAAACTCATTTCCTGCTCAGACCCTTATCATTTAATTGGGGACATTCGTAGCAAAGTAGGTTCCACAGGATTTTATGTATTCTTTCTTAGGCCTGATTGCCCAAGGAACCCACCCTTTCCAGCACAGGGCTGCACCACCCTCTGTCATTGTTTCAGGTTTAAGTCAGGCAGGGGAAGTAAGGCAGCCAAGAGATTAGGAGACATCTGGTAGACAGAATGAGGACTCAGGCTATGTCCTCAAAGCCAAGGGGCGAGGGTCCATCACCCCCTTTTGCTGTAGCCCCCCAAGTCCTTCCCTGGGGGCTCCCATGATTGTGCCTGTCTTAGGTCATCCCTCCCTTGAGGAATCTTACCCATCATTGGCTAACCGATCACGCACTGGGGGCCAGACAGGGTAAAGTAAAAGTGGCAGAGGCGGCACCCCTGCCAGGGAGATAAGCTTTGTCTCCTTAGTGGCTTATGGTCCCAAGGTCACTCACTCAGCCTTAGCCACGGGGGTGAGTTACAGCATCTGAAACCAGGCAGGGCAGTTCCCAACAGTGGCTGTTGTCTCCATTTTTTCTGGTAATGTAACCTACGCCTTTGGCAGAAGAAGTCAGAAGACCTGGACTAGACCCGTTATAGTACCCTCTGTCCTCAGACATTGTGGAAGCCAGAGTGACAAGTGGTAGTCAGGTGACCTAAACTGAGATCTCCTGAAATCACTCTCCCTGAGGCTGATGAGACATAACTTCTTTCTTTTTCTGGTGGCAGATCTGTTAGGCTGAGTTGAGGGCTGCCTTGCCTATTGCATGGAGAAAGTCATCTAGAAATAAAATAGGATGAGGTCAGCATAAATAAAAAGTGGAGATGCCAGCCAGAAATGGGAAGAGGTATCATTTTGATAGCATTCAGGAGATGGCATTGAGTAGCTCATGAGGCCAATACTGTCCTTTGTCCTGAGTTTGCATTTGTGGGACTATAAAGTCTCATTATTGAATTAAACCTAGCTAGTGTTAGATTTTTAGCGTGTAAAGTTAAGAGGGCATTCCTATATGCTTGAAGCTGATGTTTCCTTCTCCTACCAGCATGAGACATACTTGGTTTCTGCCACTTTGATTTTCTTCCGCCCTCCTCAGTAATCTCACTTGTGTTATTGCTCTATTTTTTTTAATTGTTTTTCAACAAGATCTTGAAAGTTACACTTTGTACTACATATGCATGGCAGATGTTTTGGGAGATTAAAAATAATATTTCTTTGTATCATGGAAATGTCATAAGTATCTATGGATAATCTACCTAAAATTCTGACTTTTCTACCTCATAGCACTCCATGTCACAAGCCACTTCATTTAACAAGCTAGGAAATGGTTTGCAAAGTAGATTCAGTGGAACTGTCCCTACCACAGGGGGCAATTTTATTGTTTTGGTAAAAGAATATTTGTTTGGTACATGAAACAACTTTTAGTCTTCTTTCTAGTATTCTGTAAAGATTGGAATTCTGGGAAATTGCAAACATAGCATCTTCCATGATTTATAAGTAGTTGAGAGCCAATTATACAGAGAAACAATAGTCACTGAATTTAGAATTAGAAAACCTCAGGGACACATTTGGTTTTCAGTGAAAGAAACTCCACGGATCTCAAAACAAGTTCAATAACCTCTAGTTTAGTTGCAACTAATATTGCTCATATCAATGGCTAAGTCATATTCACAGAGGAATTTACTGTGGGAATGCAACCACTTCTAATGTGTGAATAGATTTAAATATTTTTATGCCAGTATCTTCACAGTCTTTCTGCTACATGAACACTTGATATATTCCAGAGGAAGAGATGATTGTTATTACCTAAATATTCATTTTCCAAATCCCTATAAGAGTTTGAACTCTTATTGGTTGAAGAACCAGTAGTCAGCATAACATGAATTATTTACTAATCAACTCTCCATTAATAATACCAGTCTCCATCAAAAGATCCCACCCAGGTTCACATTGGTGTCTATTTTCCTTCTTCTGGTCCTGACAACTTTTTCAATTGCATCCTGAAACTACAAACCTTGCAAATGATGTAGTGTTTTTTTTACAAAGGTGAGAGAAGTATATATTTTTTTTTTAGAGAACTGCTGGAATCACATGGAAAGCTATTAAAAAATGAGAATCTAGCAGAATTAATGCATTAGCTATTGAAGAAGACAAATAAATATAGAGAAGCAAAATAAAATGATTTGGATATCAAAAAAATAACATTGATCCTTATAAAAACTAATGAAACTCTTGAATATTTTTGCAAAGTGAACCTCTAGATGCCATTTGTAACCAAAAATGTTTTTAATCCATTCTTAGTATATTCTCATAAGAATTGTGATATAGGTAAGTTTTAAAAATAATTTAAAATTTTTTAATAAATAAAAATTATTTTTATATTTTTGTTTTATTTTCTTGAGACCAATTTGTTAGCAAATTGCACTTTTCCAATTAGCTTTGAAAAATTTGTCTCACTTTAACTAAATTAATTTTAAGTGGCTTTTACTTGGTTCTAGTTTGTTTTGCTTTTAGTAATAAGGACCACTGTGCCTCTGACGGCCCTCATCATATTGTGGTGTTCATGTGTTTCCTGTGCCAAGCCATGAACTCTTTAAGTGCAGGTGCCTTCTTTTTAAAAAATGCCTATTGAATTTCGTGGGGTTACATTGGTCAATAAAATTATATAGGTTTCAACTGTACAATTCTACAGTACCTCATCTGCACATTGCATTGTATGCTCACCATCCAAAGTCTAGTCTTCCTCCACTACCATTTAACCCCTGTTTACCATCTTATACTTGCCCCCAACCCCTTCCTGCTGGTATTCACCATGCTGTTGACAGTGTCCATGTGTGGGTTTTGTTTTTTTTTTGCTAAATACCTTCACCGTTTTTACCCAGCCCCCTTGTTCTCCTCCCCTCTGATAGCTGTCAGTTTGTTCTCTGTATCTATGAGTCTGTTTCTATTTTGTTAGTTTATTTTGTTCATTAGATTCCACATATAAGTGAAATCATGGTTTTTATCTTTCTCTGACTAGCTTATTTTATTTAGCATAATACTCTCTAAGTCATCCATGCTGTCACAAAAGAAAATTTCCTTCTTTTTATGGCTGAGTAATATTCCATTGTGTAAATGTACCACAGGTTTTTTATCCACTCATTACTTACGGGCACTTGGGCTGCTTCCAAATCTTGGTTATTGTGAATAACACTGCAATGAACATAGGGGTGCTTATATTCTTCTGAATCAGGGTTTTGAGTTTCTTTGGATATATCCCCAGACATGGAATCACTGGGTCATTGGCAGTTCCATTTTTAGTTTTTTAAGGATATTCCATACTGTTTTCCACAGTGGCCGCACCAGTCTACATTCCCAACAGTGCACAAGGTTTGCCTTTTCTCCACATCCTCAACAAGTACCTTCTTTAATTCATGTTTGAGTCCTCTAATGGCTACCTGAGTACCTGCTCATAATGTTGACAGAACAAGTGAATAGATGAGAGGATAAATCTAACAGGTATTCAGCACCTACCTTGTCAAGGGCCCTAGAATTTCCATTCAAGATTGATGTCCTGCACCCTAAATAGACTACTTAGACTTCAAAGGTATGAACCCAAACTGTATACTTTCTTAAAGCCCTTAAAGTTTACTAAGACATACACTATTTTGCATTTGCCTTCCTTTGAAAATATAATCATTAGATATATTTTAAATGTAGATAATCATCAAGTCACATTAAAAAAAAAAAAAAACAGGTTCCCAAGATATCCAAAGAAATTATTCACTCATAAAACTGTCTCTTACCACTAACAAGGGACAACTTTTACATGGAAAACCAACAAGCGCATCTTCCAAGAGTCCCAGTAGATGCTTGAGAACGGGCTAGCATGGCTTCTAAGATAAACCGCTGCCAAAAGGGTCTTGGGACCATCCGGTAAGTGGCTAGGAAGCTGGCTGAACTTGCAATGAGGTTGGTACACTCAGCCTGCAGTTGCCAACATACCTCTTTGATTCACCTAATGGAAAGCAACCCTAAAAGAGGCCCTCCCTGGCTGGCCTGAAACTATATGGCTCAGACTAAACATATTAAATTCATTACAGCAAATTGGTCTTTGGCCCCTGGTGGCTGCAGGGCTACGGGGAGGACAGAGAGCCCCGCTGCTGTCAGGGCGCTGGAAACCCGCCACTGGAGATACAAATGTAGGTGGGGATGGATTTTCCAGAGATTCAAAAATGGGGGTCATTATCCAATTAAAATAGATTGACTTAATGGCTTAGAGGATGATATAATGTGCTGGCAGAGAGACCCACAAAAGGCTTTTGTGAGCTTGAGCAACTGCTCTGGAAAAGCATCCCTGGAGTTCCACGCAGGACCATGCAGTTCTGCATTGAGAGCTCTGCGTTTGGAGGCGTTTGAAGCCCACCTGGGGGCCAGTATTAACTAGAATACTTTACATCACCACTCTGCCCTAAAGAGGGGACAAGGAAAAGTGACATCATGCAAATCAACATATTGATCACCTACTATGTGCCAGGTGTCTAGGTACAGGGCTGGGACATGTCTGAAAGTGCTCTGAGACCTAGATCAGGCCTCTGAAAAGAGCGAAGAGAGGAAGGCTGGAGTATTTGGATATGTCTGGTTCAGCTGACTCCTACACCAGTTGTCCATCCAGTTCAGGCATTTATTTGGAGGAAGATGGGGAGGCAGTGAGCAGAGAAGCTGAGTCGCAGGCCTAGGCATAGTTGGAAAAAGTGAAGTATATTCACAGAGTTATGTAACCATTGCTACAATCAGTTTCAGAACATTTTCATTGTTCCCCAAAGAAATCCCATGTGGGGGGGGGGGTGATATCACCAGGATGGCAACACAGGTTGGTCCCAGCTTCTGTCTCCCTCACAAAAGACTAACAACTATATCTATAGACAATACACCATTGTGAAAATCCCAGAACAAGGAGTGAGGTTGAAGCAGCCCCCCGGATCACAGAGACCAAGAAGGACCACATTAGAATGGTGAAAATAGTGGTTTCACTGCCTTCTTCTTTCCTCCTTCCTCCCTCCTTCCCCTTCTTCTTCCTTCCTCCCTCCACTGGCTGGCACGGCACCACATTGAGATAGCCCATGTTGGTCTATGGTTTGTCCGGCGGGATAAAGAGAACCCCAGGTGGACATCCAGCTTCCCTGGCACCTCCTGGTAGGTGCCCCACTAAGGTGTTGCCTCCCAGGGATCCTGGGGGGAATCTGCAAGGCTTGGCCACTGGGAATGAAATAGAAACAGAGAAGGAGAGTGAGGCTTAGAGAAACTAGCACTCAGACCTGTCAGACAGTGTCACTGTTGACAGCAATGCCAGCCCGTGGCTCTGCCCTTCTGTAGAGCTTATTTGGTGGCCCTGTTTATCCGGAACACTTAGTTGAGAGTTTTGCTTGATTTGGGTCTCTATTCAATGGCAATATTAGCCATAGAGCTAGTTCTATGGTTGTGTCCTGGCAGAGAAGCAAGCTTGAAGCCCTACCTGATGGCCAAGGTTACCTCTAGTCTCTAGCCCACTCCACAAGGAAGCTGGCCAGAAAACCCTGGAAAGAGTGGAGCCCACCCTCCATACCCACTCTGGCAGGGAGCCAGGCCTGCAGTCTTATCCAGCTGCTGATCAGAGCCTCTTACCCTGCGTGACCTGAGAGCCTGAGCAGTGAACACAGGCAGCCTTGGAAACCAGCCTATGGTTCTGTCCAGCTGTGGAGCACAGCCTACAACCCCACTCAGCAGCAGAATCCACCCACTGCCCTGCCTGATTGCTGAAGGCAGCCTGTGGTCTCCCTCAGGCTGGGAGCCCGGAAGGTGACCTCTCTAATATTGCTGCAAAGCCCGCAGCCCCACCCTACTAGAGCTCTGACAGGCTGCGCCCATCTGCCGCACACCATACCCACCACACCCAGCTATGGGATGGAGCTGGAAACCCTGACTGACCAGAGAGCTCAGTCAGTGACCTGCCCGGCAAGAGAACAGGCCTATTTGACCCTAGAGCCCAGTCTGGAGTCCGGTGCAGTCATGGGGCCACTACCCTGCCACAACCAAAAGCTGCTCCCTAGCCAGACCAGAGGTGATCACAGAGCCCATCTGACCACAGAACCTAGCCAGGGGCCCCACCCCATCAAGGAGCCCCCCAGAAGCCCCTCTTGAATGCTGAGACCAGCCAGAAGGCCCGCTCAACCTTTAGAGGATATTCAGTAGCACCTTCCCCCAACCTCAGGGCATGGGCACTGAGTGGCCTTGCCCAACTTGAGACCCCAGTTGCAAGCTGAGCCTGCCCGAGAGCACTATCAGCTGAACAATCCACTCCTCCGAGCTGTGCTGACTGGTGAAGTTCTTTCCCTATGGAAGCAAAACTGGACCCCTCTCTTAAACGACTCACAAAAAAAGAACTCAAAATGAATTAAAGACATACATATGAGACCCAAAATAATAAATCTCCTAGAAGAAAACATAGGAAAAAATTTCTTGACATTGGTCTTGGCAATGATTTTTGGAATAGGGCAGCAAAACTACAAGTGACAAAAGCAGAACTAGCCATATGGGGTCACATCAAACTAAAAAGCTTCTGCACACAAAAGAAATGATCAACCAAATGAAAAGACTAACCAATGGGGTGGGAGGAAATATTTGTAAATCATTTACCTGACAACACGTCAATCTCTAAAATATATAGAGAACTCAGGCAACTCAACAATAACCAACAACCCAATTTAAAAATGGGCAAGGGGCCTGAAGAGATGTTTTTCCAAAGAAGATATACAGATGGCTAAAACATACATGAAAAAAAGTGCTAAACATCAGTAATCATCCGGGAGGAGGGAAATCAAAACTTCTATGGAATACTGTTATTGAACAGACAACAGATAACAAGTATTGGTGAGGATGTGGAGAAAGGGGAACCTTTGTACACTGTTGGTGGGGATGTAAATTAGTGGAGCCACTGTGGAAAACAGTATGGAGGTGCCTCAAAACATTAAAAATAGAACCATAATATGATCCAGCAATTCCACTTATGAATGAAATAAAAATCGCAATCTTAAAAATATATCTGCACCGCCCCCATGTTTATTGCAGCATTACTTACAATAGCCATGATATGGAAAACACCTAAGTGTCCTGGACAGATCATGAATGAAGAAAAGGTGGAGTACACAGATAGAACAGAATATTATTTGGCCATAAAGAAGGAAATTCTGCCATTTGCAACAACATAGATGAACCTACAGGGCATTATACTAAGTGAAATAGCCAAACAGAAAAACAAATACTGTGTGATGTCACTTACATGTGACATCTTTAAAAATGAAACTAATAAAAACAGAAAGTAGATTGGTGATTGCCAGGGGAGGGGTGGCGGAGAATTGGGGGGAGGCTGGCAGGGAGTGGGTCAAGGTGGTCAAAGGACACACACTTGTAGTTATAAGATAAATAAGTTCTAGGAGTTGAGTGTATAGCACGATGATTATAGTTAACACTGCCATATTGTACACTTGAACGTTGCTAAGAGAATAGATCTTACAAATTCTTGCCATGAAAACGATGGTAACTCTGTCAGGTGATAAATGCATTAACTAATCTTATCGTGGTAATCGTTTCACAATAATATGTATACCATGACATTGTATACCTTATAAACTTCCATAATGTTATATGCTAGAACAATCTCAGTAAAGCTGGGAGGAAAAGTTTCTCCAAGAATTACTAAACAGGGTATATGAGTCAGAACACCACCTAAATGTGGCCTGAACACAAAAGAATTCTACTGAAATGGAGCATAAGAATTTAGGTAACACAAACTCCTTGACTTCAAGGGTGATTGAAGCAGGCCACCATGGAGTTTGTTAAACCCCGTGCACAGGTGTGTTGGGCAAGGTCATCTTGAATAATGTGTGTGTAGAACTAGGAGCTGCTCATCAATCTTCCTGGAGTCCACCTCAGCCTCTCGAAACTAGTTCTCTTGAGTAAAACTCAAGAGAAGCCTTCAGTGCCCTAGGTGTAGCTTTCCTGGAATAAGGTGCAATTTCAGGGTGAGCATGTCACCTAGAAGGTGAGATGAGTTAAGTCCTCAACTGTTCCCATTCCAAAGGGCTGCTATAAACCTGGGACATAGAAGCTACATAACAGGACATCTATTAATGTATTGAACTCATTCTTAATTTTTATCTTGAAAAAGAAATTTTTAGTTACTTTACAGAAAATCCAACTAACAAAAAATCAGTAAAATATAGAAATACAAATTCATATACAAATAAGAAGCAAGATTGCACACATACAAAAATGTAAGCTTAAATTTTGTCTAGAAACTTCCTTGCAGCCGAGCCCAAAAAGGGCCATGCAGTCAGTTGCAGTACTCTCCTGCTGGGAAGGAGGAGTCCAATCAGTTGTTAAGGAAGAAAAACCAATCTTTTGGATTCTAGAAAAAAATTTCTGACACGGTACTTTGTCCATAAAGCACTAAGTGATGTAATGAACGATCCTCATATCATTTTTAGAGCAAATTAAAAAACAAGCATTATCTGTTTGTTTTTTACAGCAAGTCTTGTTAAAAGCTAAGAGAATACAATTAAAGCAATACTTGGAGTGGATAGACTAGTCTGCATTTCAACAGTCTAATTTGATCCAAGGTTAGAACTCAGAGAAGTAAATGAATCCTGAGAAAATTATACAGTTTACAATTTCATTTTAGAGATCTCATACTTTTCCCTCTCTTCCCACAGTACTTAAATTTCCATCAATAACACCTACAACACACAACAGTTTTCCAGGAGGCAGGTCAAAGGCAATGGAAAGGCACTATCATATACTCTCAAGGTGAAGTCACTGCACCAAGAGACGTCTCACTTTCCCCACTTTCCATGGCAACTTTGGATCAGGTAGATGGAAGGCTATTTAAAATTAATCTACAAGTTACTATTTAACAAACACGGTGTCCTTGACATTGAATGGGTGTTAATGAAAGGAATGACAGCTTCTTCAGAGCCCAGAATATGAAACAAACCAAACGAATAAATATGTTCTTTGTTTCCACTAAGAAAGCATACATATGGGACACTTTTCAGTGACCTTTTTCATGAGCTCGATCCATTAAATGTATAATGTGGATGAATGGAGGAAAAAGAGCATCCATTTAGTCATGGGTGCTTGGACTTGACCATAATTTATGAAAAAGTTCAGACCGTAAAAAGCTCTCTTTAGCTTAAGAGATCTGCCATCTTCCTACTAATTAGTTTTCTCTTATCTTGTTCCTTGTATGCATGAAGCTAAGAGCCTAACCAACCACAGAGGATGTGACCCTGAACAGCCCACGGCACAGAGGCACCCAGCTCACCGGGTGGAAACCAATGTAGGCGAGGCACTTGCACTGTCTCCCTCAGTTCCTGCCTCCCCTCGACACCGAGCTCCATTTTCTGAGGAAGCAAGTCCTCATGGCACTCTGCTTTGCACCACACGCCCTCCCTTCTAACTGTCACATAGAAAGACAAGGGGATGGCCAGCCGTTCCAAAGGTCAGGGAAGGAGAGATATCAGAGGGGTTTCCATTCCGATTCATAAGTTTGATTTTTCTATAAGAGGTAAAAAAATTCCAGATGTCTGTCACGAGTGAAACTTAGCTTTCTCCTGAAAACCTTCAGCAAGTCACAATTATATAACCTTGTGCCTCTGGTCATTTTTCCTTTTCTGGAGTCTGAATTATAAGAGAAACACGAGGCAAAAAAGACCTCCATGATAATCACTTTTACCCAATTCTTATGATTTTTCTCCTGACTGGGAGACAGAGGCTGCCATCCTAAAAAACATGCTTGTCTCCACATATCCTTGAAAATTATAGCTGTTCTTTGAGCCAGCAATCATTCTTCTAAGAGTTTATTTCAAGGAAATTATCAGATGTTTTACAAGGATATCTATCCTAGAATTATTCATAATAGTTAAAAACTGTCAAACAATGCAAATATTTACAATATGGAATTAAGTAAATTATAGACCATTACTTTCATGAAACATTTGTGGCCAATAAAAAAGAAATCATGTTGTGGAAAAATATTTGTGGACTTGAGAAAAATGGACTAGATATCTTGCTAAGTGAAAAAGCAGGCTATAAAACCCTGTGTGATAAATACTGCCATTATTTTGATTATAGTTACATATCCCTGGGAAAAATACTGGAAGGATCTACAATAAAAATCTTAATTTGCTTATCTCAG
This sequence comes from Tonatia bakeri, assembly GCA_004024845.1. Classification (NCBI taxonomy): domain Eukaryota; kingdom Metazoa; phylum Chordata; class Mammalia; order Chiroptera; family Phyllostomidae; genus Tonatia; species Tonatia bakeri. The sequence continues at coordinate 127,319 of PVIA01004069.1, forward strand.
AATGGTGCAATTATAGGCATTTCTGATTTGTTTGTTGGTTTTCTTTTGTGCTTTTTCATGTGTTCCAAGTGAGAAAAAAAAAAAATCCCTACAGCTGTACCTGGAGCTGGATGGGCTTTCGTAGCTGGACCATGGTGTCCTCCTGAGGAAGATCAGTTCACGCCTTCCTCTGCGACTGCAGCGAAGTGAGCCAAGCACAAGCCCACTCTGTAAACATGTGTGAGCACAGACAAAAACAAACAAACAAAACCATGCAAATCACAAACAGCCAAAAATAAGTGACTGCAGGGTCCTTGCCAATTACAGCATTAGCCCACTCTGTTCTCCCACCTCCTTGATAAACGCCATTAAGATACTCAAGGAATTTCACCTCTCCCACTTCCTGATGCACCCAGACTGTGCAAAATTACATGTTCTTGAACTGTACCCAAAGTCAACTAACACAAGCTTAATCCTATGGCAAGCTCTGGTAGCACCCTCTTGCCGCCATGCTTCCCCGTGGCCTCCCATGCTGTAGTAAGCTCGCCAAATCTAATTTTGATTTACTACAGGTCTGTTCCTGGTGGCCACTGGCCAAAGATGGTCATTAACATTGTTGTATGCATGGAGCATGTATTCTTTTGCAATGGAAGAAAAACATATTTAAAATTGAAGTTACGTGATCTCAAGTGACTTCGGGCCTCCAAGAAAGTGCATTGGTAACCAGTCAGCCTTACAGCTGACCACAGGAACATAGCTGCCTGGGCATCATCAGCTTCGGGAGCCATTGAAGGTACTTTAGGCACACGTGATGCAATTTCTCGACAGCAGTACTATTAATATTTGAGACAGTTAATTCTTTGTTGTATAGGGTTGTCCTGTGCATTGCAGGGTGCTTCTCAGCATTCCTGGTCTCTACCCACTACAAAAATGACTCTTGGCAATTTCCTCTGGGAGATGGGTGGAGGGACAAAATTGTCCATGGTAGAGGACCACTGAGGCAGAGGGAGGACAACAGAAAGAGGAAAGCTCCTAAGGGAGTTAATAGGAGCCCTGGGTTTGGTACTCTGCCTCTGTGGGCCGTGGATTCTTCATCCTAGAGAATGGAAATCGTCATTCTTGCCCTACCTGCCTCACGAGGATAGTGTGGAGAAGTGACAGAAAAGACAAACAGGCTAGCAAGTAACTAAAGAGATAACTGTTTGGTCAATAAAAATCTATCAATTGCCTTGCGAGTATATACAAGGCCTGTCCACAAAGTATCCAGCCATGCAATGTGAAAAATAGAGACATTTATTGAAGAAGACACAAGATACAAGAAACATTGTACCTAGGACAATGATGCCTCAGTCCCCTTCAAAGAAGGTACCCTGGGAACTTACACAGTTCTCCCAATCACCATCAGCTTCCCCGATGTGTTTTCTTGAATCTCATCAACAGTATAAAATCTCTTCCCTTTCAAAGGTGATTTTAGTTTTGGGAAAATCCAGAAGTTGCAGAGCACCAAATCTGGGCTGTGGAGGGGCTGAGTCACCTGGGTAATTTGATGTTTTGTCAAAAAACTCTGCATGAGACATGGTACATGAGCAGGCTCGTTGCTGTGTTGAAGCTGCCAATCACCAGTTGCCCACAACTGAAGCCTTGTGAATCTCCCAAATAGTTTCTGTGGAAGAATGTTCAAGCTTAATGCAAATTTGATGCAGATTTGTTGTTCTACTGGCTCATTCATTTTGAATGTGATGACCACACAGTACACATGCTCGCTCAATGGCATCTACCGCCCCACTAGTACAGTGAAGTTGTCATTGTTCACACACGCAAATTCCAGTCCACTCTCCTTGGCTGCCAGGTTATGGTACATCGATGTCATGCAAACCATTCTCATTATATTAGCAATGGTTGGACCTCTTCCAGACAGACCTTGTATATAGTGTTCTAGGACTATCATGAAGTTCTGACTGATGAAAAGGTACTGAACCCTACGTCTGACTAAATGAACTAAAAAAAAAATGACATTATTAAGGATCACTTAAAATAATATACATAGCAGCAGCAATAATGACTCTCTCAGAAATAGTCATATAATTAACACAAGTTTATTTAATTTGGAATTGTCTAACGCAGTTTAGTAGGGAAAACCCATTTGCATCCACAGAAGTTTTTAAAAAATCAAATCATTTGTCTTCAAAGCAACCTTTCGTGGAGTTTTTCCTATTTTGGCATCAATTTTAATGCAGAACTTCGAAGTGAGGTGAGCTAGCTTTGACTCATTCTTGACTGATTATTCGAATCAGAGGAGGGAAGAAAATAAACAGAGAGAAGGTTAACACAGCATGTTCATCGACACTTACATACTGAGAACAATCATTTCCGGGGCCTCTAAATGAACCAGGATAAGAGGGCGATGGTTGAAAATGAAGAAATGTGGGCTCACAGAAAACAGTTTGAGTGCCTTTTAAGAAGAGCAGAAAGCCACAGCCAACAGATGCAAAGACGACCCAGTGCTACTGGCGCAGTGTGCGGGTGAGCGCCTCGCCCGGCTTCCGAAAGGTGCTCTAAATGATGAAGCTAGCCTTGCAACCTTAATGAATCGTGGATTTCTCATAATGTTTTCTTTCCAAACAGGGTGGTTCTTATTTTTCTTTTCTGTTTTCTGAAAAATAGAAATCAGCTGTTTTCATTTATGAATACTTTATTGAAAAATGTGTTATGAGTGACCTTTTAAACCACCTCTTAAACAACCAAATAGAGTACTTGTCCTTTGGAAAGAATCAGATGTTTCTTATCTCACTTTTTAAATGTAAAAATGGAACTGGTCGGGGGTTATAAATAAGGTTTCACAAAATTGAGATGCCAAGATTAAAATCTGTCTCTACGTGGTTATTTAAGGTAGTAATTACCACGGGGAAAATAAGGTGGCTCAAAAATGGATTTCAGAGTGGAAAGATGTTTTATTTAAGCCATGTAAGGGACATCAGCCATCACCTGGTCCCAACAGGTAATTGTTTGAATTTCCGGGGTTCTTGTACACATCCCAGCTAATTTGAAAAACAAGCATGGTGAACTGACAGCTGTTATAGGACTGGTAAGGGGCTGGAGGCATCATGGTCCTTCTGGTCCCAGCTGCCCTCCTACTTGCCTCCCCCCCCCCCCCCCCCCCCCCCCCCCCCCCCCCCCCCCCCCCCCCCCCCCCCCCCCCCCCCCCCCCCCCCCCCCCCCCCCCCCCCCCCCCCCCCCCCCCGCCGCCCTGGGCTCCACACCCCACAGAAACTGCTCCCTCGCACAGGAACTGGGGGTATTCCTCTTCCTCCCTTCACAGTCCTTCTTGAACTTTCACATTTTCCCATGTATAAGATTCTGGCAGCAATTACAGAATAAATGAAGTAAAGAGAAAAGGATCTGTGATAATTTCAAGATACGCCATGGTTTTTAGGAGGAAAACCTCATCGTTCGATATTTGTATCTAAATACAAAGCTCCATTATAAACTGACCTAGTTTCACCATCTTTCTTTCACATTTGTTTTCAAAGAAAACACTCCCATTTGCAAAGGAGTTGTTTGGGTCGGTGTTGCAGGCAGTAGCTTATGCCTCTCTTTTTTTTTTTCTTTTTTCTTTTTTTGTTGACACTATTACAATGGCCTCTCTGTCTCTCTCTCTGTCTCTCTCTGTCTTTATTAAGTTGCCTGTGACATTGGACTCCAGGATACTTTGATTTGGGATTGTTTTCAGAGCTGAGGCACTTCCCTGCTTACTACTACCCCAGTCAAAAATAACAAAAAAGTGAGGAAAGGTGCTGTCGCAGTTACAGCCTCCTGCTAAGGTTTCACCTGAGTCAGGCTTTGTGTTCAGACTCTCCTGCCTCATATGCATTTCCTGTTGCCCTGTGTCCTTACACTGATGGATTAACCTAAAGAGTGGATTCCTCATCACAAGGATAATTAAATAATAGAGAGGGGGGAACGCTGTGTTCTTGTCCTCCAGAAGCTGGCAAGGGTAGGAGAGATTCTTAGGCATCTGGAAAGGTTTACATGTGTCTATCTGGCTACCTGGGATGCCACTTACCACCCTGGAGCGACCTTAGCACTTCCCATAAATGAGGTGAGGGATTCCCATGAGGGAGGTGGTCAAGACCTCTCAGCATCCTGTAATTTTACTGATTCACAGCAGCATGGACTGCACTTGACTTGACTATCAGCCTATCAATCTACATATTAGAATATCCTGAAGAGTTCTTTAAAAATACATAGGCCTGTGACCCAGACAGTCTGATTCAATTAGTCTGCAGTGAGCCTATGGTACCTATTTTTCAGAATATTTTTAGGTGATTTTCACATTCATTCAAGATTGAGCCCTGGCTGGTATGACTCAGTTGGTTGGAGCACGTTCCCATACACCAAAAGGATGGGGGTTTGATTCCTACTCAGAGCACATACCTAGGTTGCAGGTTCAGTCCCCAGACAGGGCACATATAGAAGGGAACCAATTGATATTTCTTTCTCTCTCCTTTTCTCTCTCTAAAATCAAGAAATATATTTTTAAAATTTTTTTAAAAAGATTAAGCACCACCACATTAGACTCTGGGTCCCTGTCTGATCTACTGAATCAGAAGTTCTTGCAGTGAGGGAGGAAAGGTCCTTGGCAATCTGTGTTTGCCAAGCAATCCCAGAGCTCTGATGTCAGCAAAGAATTTGCAGATTCAATATTTATTAGGCTCTCCCCATAACCCTGCTTCATGGCAGCGGGCCATGAAGATGTTTTCTCCGTCATATGGACGATGAACCTGGCCCAGGGAAGTTAAAATGATTTACCCAAGTTCATCTGGCCAGAAGTGACAGCTTGGGCCAGGATTTCTGGCCCCAAACCCTACACCCTATGCTGCTTAATACACAGAATGTCAAACACATAGGTATATGGTAGCTCTAGTTCTTGGCTAGGCTCTTAATTTCATTATATTTATTTCATTATATTTCCAAGCCCTCTTTGTTGATAGATGGCAGAGATTTCCCTAAAGCTGTGTACCCCATTAACATTCCTAGCCTCCTTCTGAACTCTGTGTTTCCCCTTTGCACCACCCAGCGCACTAACATCTCAACCACTGTTTATTTGGCTTCTGTTCCTGGAGATGCCTTTCCTGCCACCGATGGCTGCCGCACACAGCTACAGCTTGGGCTTCTCCCTCTAAGAGAGAGGGCCCGGGAAGCTCCACTGGGAAGAGCCCACTCAGTGTGTGCGATCTCCAACCCCAGCCACAGGCTTTTTAACTGCACTCATTGTGCTCCTATTGTATGCACAATGTGTGAGACATAGGGGTAGAAGCACCGAGTAGAGTCCCTGCCTCATTTATTTGTCAAGTTTATTATCTGTCTCCAACACTAAACACAGGAATCACTCACTCCTTTATTCCCAGCACCCGGAGAAGGTCTTCAGGAAATAGTTTCTGAATGAATAAACAAAGTCTTGAGACACCAGAAGCTTTTTCACCTCTACATAGCAGGCTATGTCTAATTTTTCTTCAATGCACTAGACCCACGATATTCCCTAGGTCATCCAATGGCCAATCTGGCCCAGTTTCTAGCCCTGTGTTGCCATTCTTATGATTTGTTAAACACATTTCTCTTCTGCTATGGAGCTAGCTTTTCAGTTTTATGACTGCAATGGAAGCAACACGGAACTGTCTTTCATTGCTTACCTCCATGAAAGAGCACCAACAACACTATACCAAAGGGAGAAAATGCAAAAATGCAAGACCTTCCTGAATACGTGTTTGTGCCATGGTTTATTTTTCCTGTCCTGTACTGGGCTCTGGAGACCAGCTTCTTCCAGAAGGAGGCCCAGGACAGGAGCATCATACACCACAACTTTGAAACAGCAGGGGGAAAAGAGAAGTGCCTTTGGCCTAGTGGAGATGTGCAGTTCTGTTTTATGAAAAGACAGAACTGATGTCAGTTAGGAAAGTGGTTTATTTTCTCTAGAGGTTATATTGAAATGTTTTCTGGCATTTCATTTGGTGATAATGAAAATGGCAAAAACAAATGTGCATTAGTGTATTTTATTTGAGACGAGATCAAAGATTGCTCCAACGTGCTGGACGCACCATGGGCTTACGAGCAGAAATGATGGATAGCTAAGTCAGAATCTGATGCAAATACCCAATCAGTACGTATGACCTGAGTTCCAGGAAGAGAATTTCCAATCCCTTTCATTCTACTGCACACTAGTGCTTGTGGAGATTGCCAAACTAAGAAAAAATAAAATACAAAGCCTCCAAACTGACCTTTGAACACACCCTTACATAATAGGTTTTCTTCCACCAGCAATAATGCATCCTCAGAGGACCTTGAGATCCACATTCCTAAAGACAGTGCTTGACATGGATTGATTGCTTATTAATATATTTTCCAAGCTACCTGGTTGAATGTTCTTACCACAAATCTGGCTGAAAATCTAGCCGGTCCTACTGAGTCACCTCCCACGACTATTCCCATCTGCACCCTGCACTTTGCTCAGCTGATATTATTTCAGTTGGACTTCCTGGTTCATTTTTGGGGATTAATGTCATGCTCTGTGAATGCTCCTGCTACCTGTTCCGTGGACTCTGCATAGTGCCTCCACAGCTTCTGAGGGTAGAAGCTTTATGCCTTTCTATCCTTAAATCTCTAATAGTCTGCATAAAACAGGAACACAGTGAGTGCATTCAGAGGGCCAGGGCAGCCCAGTTTGCCAGGATTGGGACCATTTAGCGCTGAGTGGGCTTCTCCCAGAGAGGTGCCTGGGGCCTCTAACTTAAAAGGAGAAGCCAAGCTGCTTCCCCAGGTTTGTGTGGCTCTGTAGGCAACAGAAAGGTGAGAGGAGGCAGGTGGCACAGTAAATGAGAAAGAGCTCTCTGCTCTAAGGCCAGCAAGAAGGCAGCTTGAGCGCCTGTCCTTCCTGGCTGTCTTTCCTTTACGCTGATAGTCAGCATAAATCTGGAGGATTGCGTTAGGTCCCCAATTGCTGTGCTATCCCATTTTTCTACCATCCTTCTACCTTTCCATTTAGTTTCCTTTTCTTCTTTCTCCTGTTCTTACTCTCCTTTCTTCACCCACCCTGACCCTTCTTTCTCTCCTGCCATCACCGTTCATGGAGCGCTCCCCACAAGGCTTTGCGTTCAATACTATGCAGATTCAAAGATGAGCAGGACTTGATCCCTACTTTCTAGAAACTTATAGCCCCCATAGGGAGATATGGTGTGAACACAGGCAGGAGCAAAAAGGCACACTCAGACAGATGGGGAGTATAATGAAGAAATACTTTACAAAGATGTGGACGATGTTAAGGGAACTATAAGGGATGGTAAGGCACACAGAATCCGTAATAGAGGGAAGCCATTACCACCTCTGAGACCAAAGGAATGGAGGGGTTTGGAACCCAGGGAGAACTATGGTCATGGAAGAGAGAGGCTGCCCAGCAGGATCTGTGGCCTCGTGTATACCACACGGAGGCTAGCTTGCTCCTTATCTCTCTATCTTGAGGATAACTTTCCAGAAAGCTGGATAGGGCAGTAAAATCCAGTGGAAATGCTAGGGTCTGGGATGGTGAATCCTGCTTGGGTTCTCCAAATGGTGATCACCATCAGGATTCATTGATAAACTCTGTTTCCACCTGCAGCTTTCCAGGAATATTCAGGATAGGGACTCTATAAAACATCTCACTTCTCATAGGCCAGTAGAAGAGTTGTTATTGACATTAATGAGGCCAGGCCTATATTCATCAGAGATAAAATCTAAAAACCTTGGAGAACTTAAAATTTGTAATATTATTTAAAATCTCAGCTTCTGGTGTTCATTTTTTGAAACCTGTAATGCAAATCATATCTATAAGTCAGACTATAATGTAAATCTTGGAAACTTCATGATTGATATTTTCTGGTATTTTAAATAATAATGTAAAATGACTAGATCCCCTCACCTAACACTTCATCCTGTCTTCTCCTTGCCTAACATCTTTATTTCAAGTCGATTGTTCTGGACTTTCAGAACCATAGGTCCTAACTTCAATGATCTTTGTCAAATAATGTTTATAAAACAATGCATTTCTAAGTACTGATACAAGTAGACTTAAAACCAATGTAAAGAGAAAAGAAAAAATCTATACCCTCAGCATTTAGCATGTGCAAGTGAAGATAGAGGAGTGGGCATATACCACGATGGCCAAGAAATGGGAGAACACATAGAAACCGGTGACTACAGAAAAATCCAAACAGCCAGGGGCCAGGAAGCCCAGCACTGAAGCAGATATTAACTCAAAAATGGAAGAGAAATTAATTATGAGAAATCAAAAGAGATGAGACCAGACAGATTATAAGGGGCCTACAGCAATGCTTTTTGAATTCATGGAAAACATTACTCCTATCTCCCAAGAAACTCATCTGCAAAATGGCCCATGTCAATTTGGGGTGTAACCAGCATGGGAACAATAAAAGGCACACAAATCAAAGTTACACTTTTCTAAACATGCTCTATTGTAAGTTTTATGTTTAATTACAGTGAGTTTTAACAAAGGCAGAATTTCAACAACATGTGTAATTTCATGGTAAGGACATTTAACATAAACACTCTTTGGCTGATTGTGAAGGAACTGTCTCTGAGCCTGTTTGTCGAGCTCCTGCCTGGAGCAGCGTGGGGCTGAGACGGAGTCAGTGATGGAGCTGGGCTGGCAGGTCATCAGCGAGATGTGTACAGAAGATTTCAAATAACTGCCTGTAGCCTACTTTATAAGCTTCTGCAGTTTCAACTTGAATGGATTTTTAATATTTAAACACATTTAAAGTTCACATGGTTTTAGTTTTTACACAGAGGCTCACACTAGATCCAATGTTTTTGTTTCTTTTTCTTTCTTTCATTCTTTTTATCTTTTCTTTTCTTTTTTTTTTTTTTGGACCTACTCTTGCAACGAGAAGCTACAGGACATGTTCTCAGTCCCATCGTCACCACTGAACAGCAGTGCCTGTGACCCTTCTTCCAGGGCCAAGGAGATAGGAAAAATATCCAGTGTTTGACCCATACCCTCCTGGCTAAATACTGCTGGTAGGCTTTCACATTCTGTCTTCAGTGTTTGAGTTTAAAGCTTCACAAGTTCCCTGAGCATCAGCTATGCCTACGTTCAAAACTAGAAATGGATTTTTTGAGCATCGGAAATATTGCTATTACTGGACATGTCCACCACGATGGATAATCCAGATTTGATTATTTTAATTCTCTCTCAGCTTTGTCTGAAATCTTTGAGGTTACTGTGGAAAGCAGCCCTACCCTTGAAAGTGATACTGATAAATTAGAACCCTTTTTCTTAAAAATATAATGAAGAAAAGTAGAGATCAAATTACCCATAGGGAAAAAAACAAGCCAATAACCAAACTAGGTAGAGTCAGGCAAGCTATTTATAAATTGGAAAAAGATCTGCAGGACAGAACTCATGACAAAATGAGTATGAGCAGAAATTCATCACAGCCCGAAACAAACAAAAATAAATAAAACACAACACAAAACCCAGCCAAAGCAGAAGTCAACATAATTGCTGTCTCCCCAAATGAGCGTGCCAGTCAGCATAATACCGAATGTTTTAGACTGAACTGCTTGGGGCTGAAATCATTCTGTGACATACTGTGTACTTCAGTATCTTCTTGGGGAGGACAGCATGAAAAAGCCCCTCAGCACTAGAGGGAAGCTTGCAGACGATCCATGTCAGCAATATTCCCTTTTCTTCTGATGGTGTGCACATGTGGACATGTGATAAACCCACATTTTCTATAAACTGTGGATATTGCACAATTTCCAGCCAGCTAACTATGATTCTATCACTCCTTAGATCAGCCCACACCAGGGTGTCAAATATTTCAGCGAAGAACCAGCAATCCAAAACCATTCCCTCATTTTGCAGAGCAGGCCACTGAAGCCTCAGGTTAAGGGAGGTTTCCAGGGGCTCCACGTATTTAACGGCAGACAGCATTTCCTAATACCCAACTCCATGCCCTTTCAATTTGCCTCTCTGAATAGGTGATTGCATTGATAATAATTAGAATTTATCATTTAAAAGCATTTCTAGACACGGTATCTTCCTCAAGACCCTATAAGGTAAGCATTACAGGCATGCCTTGGAGATATGGTGGGCTCGGTTCCAGACCACCATAATAAAGCGAGTATTGCAATAAAGCAGGTCGTAATCTTTTCGCTGGTACGGATGGAGTCTTGCCTTCAATTTGTAAAAAAACACCAACACCTGTGAAGTGCAATAAAGACAAGAGCGATAAAATGAAGTATGCCAGTATTACCATGCACATTTCAGTAGATGTCAAACAGAAGAGCTACAAGACAAATAAGCATCCTAGGAGCAGAGAGTTGGGACATAGCAGCCCAGAGCCCAGGTGCAGCTGTAGCTCTGCATGGGGAGAACTGGATGTGGGCTCATTTACTGACCATGTCTCACTCGCCTGTGTATGGTAAACACCTCCTTGGAGAGCTGCCCTCTCAGTGTTCGTGGTGCTTTTGGTTATTAAGACACCTGCCACCCCCACATCACCATGAATATTCATTTTCTTGTTCCTTCAAAGGGCTCGTGGATGAGCTCCAGCCTTTTGCCACCATCACGTCCAATCCACAGCTTCAGACCTCTGAGCTTCCTGCCCTTCTTCCTGCTATTCTTCCCTTTCTCTTGTTTCCTCTTCCTTCTTGGAGTCCTTCTGCTTCCTGCTTATGTGATCTCGGGCAAGTGATTTCACCTCTGCACTTCAGTTTTCCCAAAGGTAAAATGGGGGTGATAATTACAGAATCAAGTCAAAACACATGCTTAGTACATATTAAACACTCAATAAATGTTAGTCTATGTTCCACTTCATATATTAAGAATACCGGTATAGGGAGATTTCCTTCAGGTTGGCGTGAGTAGCCAAAAGTCACTTGTGGAGAACGCTATTTCATAGCTTCTAATGCAGGTTATAGGCTGCTTTGTTGTTGTTGTTGCTTGTTTGTGTTTTGTTTTGTTTTGTTCTGTTAAATTCCTTCCTCATTTTGTTGGCATTAACTGGGGCCTTGTTAGAGTTGCCAGGAGCCCAGCTTCTGAGTGAATTTCCTGAAATAACAAGAAAAGAAATGTATTCCCACAATGGTGCATTACCTGGGCCCTGGTTAAAGAGGCTCATTCACTTGAGTGATGTACAGAGAATGTGTAACAGCTGGAGGAAAAAACCTAATCAAGAAGCCCCCAAATGAAGAAAACTTAAACAAGAAGCCCTTCAAAGGCTTGGAAATAAAATCTGTGAAGGTTCATGGCCTTGAGAAGAGATCATTAATGGGAGGTTTGATTACTGTTATTAAAATATTTCTGTATCTATTAAGAGAGGGATGCTAATTCGCTTCTCTGTTCTGGCTCAGGTCAGAAAGAGCCAGTGTTATTTCTGGAAGGCATTCTCAGTCCTGAGGGCCCAAAAGGAGAGTCATAAATACACGTACAGTCCCAGCACATCCTTCCAGCTGTACCTCTAATTCTACCTCTTCCTTGAAGGTTTCTTAAATCCTGATCATCGTCCATTAAATCTCGTGTGGTTCCTTTACAGGTAAGCCTCCCTTACTAGACAGTGAGCTTTCTGATCATCTAATTCATCAGTGAATCATAACAATTCATGTAGTTTTTTGAACCAGTAAATGCTTGTTGCAAATGTGTTCAATGAACCCAGAATTACAACCTGAATGTACCCAGGCCTCACCAACCTAAGTACCTGTGTTCTTTTCTGGGCAGGAAATGGTTAACTCAGGAGGCCTGCCTGTATTGCTCAAACCTTGCATGGTCCCAAGAGAGGCCTGTCTTTAAGACTAGCCCTTGGTGACTTTTGGGAGATAACCTCTGACCCCTTGGAATAGTCTCCCTAATAAGAGATTTGTGTACCTGAGGACTTGGGCTACGCTGTGCCGGTTTGATCAAATAGTTTGGGCTATCAAATCTGATTTATGGTTGTGTCCCATGCCCTCCCCTTTTGCTGATTTTAAACTGTATTCTTTTGTTGTACTAAGCCATAGCCATAAGTATAACTGTTTTCTTTACTTCTATGAATCCCTTTAGTGAATTATCAAGTCTTCAGGGTGGTTTTGGGGACCATGTTCAACATCGTTTCCCGTTAGTGCTATAAGAAATTACCACAAACCAAGGGACTTTCAACAACACAATTTCAATCTCTTGCAGTTCTGAAAGTCAGAGATCTCAAGGGGGTCAGAGAGCTGCCTTTCTCCTGAAACCCAAGGGAGAAGGAATCCGTTTCCTTGCCTCTTCTAGCTTCCAGAGCACAGGTGGCAAACACAAGGCCCTCGGGCTGAATCCGGCCCTCCACCTTGTTTTATCCAGCCTGGCACCTTGTTTCTACCCAGCAACAACGCCGAGCTACTTGCCCCTAGTTAAGGAGTAGTTGCATTTATACAGTCCTAAAATTACATTCAGCCCTTTGAAGGCAACCTCGAGGCTGATGTTGCCCCGATGAAAATGAGTTGGGCACTGCTGGTCTAGAGACTAGCTCTGTTCTTTGACTCCTGGCCTCGCCATCCAGCTTCAAGTCCCTCTGTGTAGCGTCTTCCAACCTCTGCCTGCTTCCATCATTGCACTGCCTTTTATCTTTCCTCAGACTCCCCCGCCTCCCTCTTACAGGGCCCCTACGATGACATCAGAACCACCCAGACGATTCAGGATAACTTCCCCAGCTCAAGGCCCTTAATTTAATCACATCTGCGAGGTTGCTTTTACCATTCGAAGTCACATGTTCACAGGTTCCAGGGATTAGAATACAGATCTCTTTGGGTGTGGCATTATTCATCCTACCACAGCACTAACCGGTTCATACCACACAAAGGCCAGAATTACAGTGGCTCTCCCTTCCCCCACTTCCTGGACAACTGCAAGGTCTAGCTCACCCGCCTCCCCCTACCCACAGAGCTTGCCCAGATGTACCTTGGTATCCCGAGGGATATCACTCATATTTTGCCTACAGTACTTCTTTTTGGGAGGAAGCAAAGGCAGAGTGCAGGGTGTACCTCTCTAAGGGCAGCTAGCGGCCACCTTCTCCATGAACGCTGATTTCCTGCTACTCTCGTGAACTGGCTCAGAAGTGGCAGCCCTAGGAACCCCACCAACACGTCCAGCTAGCGAATTGGATGAGTTGGATGATCCTCGATGCACCTTCCACTGACAGCATGAGACTGTGTGTGTGTCTGTGTGTGTGATTTGCTTTAAAAAGCCTGCTTAAAAAATAAGCTCATTCCTGAGGATAAGCTTTCATAAGGTTTGAGATTCTTTGGCTCAAAAAACAGCATTATCATCATGGAAAAAAAGCATAACATCTCCTTTTTTTGGTCTCACGGAAAGAATGTTTCACTCTCACCTTCCCAAGAACACTTTTCCCCAGAACATCCCCTGAAGCTTCCATTAACATAACACTCTGAATCTGACCATCACTGCAGACATTGATGCATGCCAGATTCTCCCAGACCGCTAACATTTTGCTTGAAAAACCCTCCTTCCTCAAAACACTTGGGGGCATGTATTTATTCTTTTAATAAGTCAGAATGAAAATATTCCTAAAATGTTTAGTTCTGAGATAAAACTGGAGATAGTTTGGATGTTCCAAGACTAAGTCAGGAGGTCACTGGTTTATATAATCTACTGAGAAAGAGAATAAATTTTAATAACTATAAATAAGGAGTCAATAGTATTGTAGAACTGATTATTAATTAGTGTCAATACTGAGTTTAGTCAGCTGTGGGCACACTGGAAAAAACTAAAATACGCAGTCTTCAGATTGGCCCCAATTTATCTGGTTCTTTGTCTGTTTCGCAGCAAAAGAAACTTGGGAATTATGACCCTGCCACTCAAAGCCCTTGAAGTCAGCCAGTCTCTGGGGAGAGGAGACTCCGCCCAGGAAGACTGGAGTTCTTTTCGGAAGTTTAAGGGTACTTCCACCGTCACACACCAAGGGCACAATCGAGTCAATGTTTTGGGTCTTTAAACCGTGCAGCCGAGTCACCATACACTTAATCTTGGGGCAAGGGGAAGCAAAGCCTCACTAAGATAGCCCAGAATGTAAGTGGACCACAGCCAGTGTTTTGAACCACTGAAGACATGGTCACGATTTGATCTCCACCTTAAAACATACTTAAGCCTCTTCCACGTGTTCTACTTTTCCAGAAATCAAGCTTTTGCGTCAGTAGTCGGTGTTTTGAGATGGCCTCAAGGTTGACTTTTGTAAGTGGCTCTCTCCTCACACGGTCCCTCATAGGGACCCCCACCTCCAGCTTGCCAGGCTATCACATCGGGCAATTTCGCTGTGTTTCTAAACAGCTTACAAAAGAAAATTAAGCTTGTCAGTGTATAAGCCCCTTGCCACAGGGGAAGGCTTTGTGAATTGACAGCCTTGCCTTCAGAATTTTCAAAATGATGGCAAATTTAGCCCAATTGGGCAAAAGTGAATCAGGTTTCACAAATTTAGGAATGTTTATTTAAATCTTTAAAACATATGTTGCCACAGCTGTGTTTAGCATAAAATTATGATGAAAATAATCGTAATGAAAATGACGGCATATTTATATAATGCCTTCCATCCAACAAGCGCCAAACCCACTACACAACTGATCTCATTAGGCCCGACTAAATCCCTTTGAGCTACAACATAAATATTAGTTCCAATTTACGGATGAAGAAACTGGGGGACGTGGGCAGGATTATTTACAGCCACATAGATTAAGTTATAACCAGACTGACTCTCCTGTCTGCAGAATAGTTGCAATTTAATCTGAGATTCCGAAAGGTGGATAGGAGAATGGCACCCTTCCTCCAGGCTGCCCACATGGGTTGCCTTGTCCCAGCAATCAGGGAAGAAGGGCACGAAGAGCACAATACTAGAGGCTTTTATGCAATATTCTTCCTAGGAATTTACTGTGTGGAACTATGGACAGATACTCTCTTTTTAAAACAGACCTGTGAGAATGAGCACTGAAAAAATGGAGGAGAATTTTATATCTTTGGTTTGATTGATGGGAAACACAAAACATAGAAAGGAAGAGGCTAATTTAGGGCTCCTCACAGCAAGAAGGGCCAGGAGCCAGCACTGCACCCAGTCAGGCTCTTCACAATATCACTGCTTAACTTTCTGTCTTTCTGAAATGTAGGGGGTAGGTGAGAACTTCCTGTAAAATGACCCTGGTGGGCTCAAAGACTTCTGCTTGACCCATGGGATGTTGTCCTTTCCTGAATCTAGATTCTCTTTCAGTGATGGCATTAACCCAAGCATTCAGGCAGATTGCAGTTCTTTGCCAGCTAAGGGCTAATTCCTTCACGCCCCTGCTCTTTCCAGAGTTAATACATTTTAAAGGCAGCATTGAGATCATGACCTTATAATGTATGATTCAGCTACCTAACTTCAGAGCCTGTGCAGCACCTGAACACTGGAGACTTGACGAAGGTACTAATTTTGACTCTCCTTACAGCAACACATTTTGAATCACAGCATTAAAGTAGAAAAGAAAGCTTTGCTTAATCTCTGCCATCAGTGTGGATGTTTGGTAGGTGCTTTCCAAATTCAATACAAAAATTCCCCTCCTTCTATTCAAAAAAATATTCCATGAAGCCATTTTTGCCAAAACCTGAATTTAAGTCTGCCCAGGAAAAGACATTCTCTAGAAATAGAGAAGAAAAAACAAACTTTTGTGAATGTCTTATAGACTTCATCTGAATTTGAATTCTCAGAGCAGGACTATATTTACTATATTTAATTTTAGTGAAACTGTATTTATCCAATCACAGAGTAAGGTTTTTATTTCCATATTCCTTTTTTTTTTTTTTTGGCAATAAGAGTAATGGAAATAGGACTGCAGATAATATAGACTTTTTCTGTAAGTGGGCCCAGGCTCTCCCCTGTCTCCATTATTAGTTTATTAGACAGTGTGACCTACGAACAATCACTCAACCTTCCTGAACCTAGTTTTCTCATATGGAAAAGGGAGATAAAATGTTGTGAAGATTAAACTTGAATACAGAGCTTGTCCAAAATAGACCCTGAAAGAATGAAGATTTCCTTCACTACCATCTTTCTAGCCACCACACCTCTTCCAAATCTATAAAGGTTTCCAAAATCAGTGTTTATTTATAATGTGTGTGTACTAGATACGTCAAAATATCAACAGCCATTATTTCTGGAAAATAGAATAAGCTATTTTTATTTTCTACTTTGTATTTTTCTGACTTTCTATGTTTACCATCAATTTATATTTTAAAAGCTAATTTTTAAAAAATTACATATAAACCTATAATCTTTGGGGAAAATCGACATGAGAGAGAAACATTGATCGGTTGCCTCCCACATGTGCCCCAACCAGGACTTGAACCTGCAACTTAGGTATATACTCTTAGGTATGTACCAGGAATCAAACCCACAACATTTTGGTATCCAGGATGACACTCAACCAACTGAGCCACTGGTAATCATAACAAAAGTGATCTCTTGAATTCTGTGAGTCATTCTCGTGAATTATGGAGCATGAGGAGGGAGTCATGGGAACACTTGAAATGGTAGTCAGCAAGCAGAAGTGTGGATAACCTGGGCACCCCATTTGCAGCTGGCATCTCAAGCAGGGGCAGTCTTGAAGGCCTAAGCCCTGAACCTGTGGGATCCACATAACTCCAGCAGTTAGCGGCTGAATTGAATTGAATCACTAGACACACAATCAGATTGGAGAATTAGGGAACTGGTATGAAAAAAAATGACAAGTATTTGGTTTTAGAGAAAGAAACCACACATTTGGTGTCTGGAGTGACATGAGAAAACACCACGCAGATAGGATTGTAACACTGCGGTGTGGGCCATCCTGGACCCAGAGGCAAGAGGATGAACGGGAATACTGATCCTAACATCATCAATATTTTGTATTTTCTTTAGTATGGACCATTAGCATTCATTTTTATTTTTTAAATATTGTATTGAAACCTGTATCTTGATTACTGAGTTTCTTGGCTAATTCAATGAATGAACAGCACAAATAAATGAATAAGTACAATATGGTTGAAGCGATCAAAGAGTCTATAATGGAAGCAAAGTCTGGACTCTGGATTTCTTATCTGAGTCAGTAGCCCCAGAGAATGAGCTGCTCCACAGTTTTCCACAATTGAGCTAACACCCTCTTCCGAGACCTGAGAGCCATGAGGCTTTTCTCACTTGTAGGTTGTCCCAGTTTCTCAAAATCCAGAACCAAGAAAGTAGTACACTAACAAATAGCATCACTGGAATGTAAAGGTCTCGAGTCCTGGCAAGATTTTCACCAGATATGGTCATAACCCTGCGTGGGCCATGGGACTGAGCAGCGGTGGTCCCCGGGGCTCCCGAGGGGATGACAGGAAGCAGCCACCTGTGGGCAGCAAGATGAGAAAGGGGGCTCGGAGGACCCAGAGAAAAGGGACCAGAGAGTCCCAGTTCTCTGCAACGAGAGACACAAGAGGCAGACATCAATCCTTGGTGGCACAGTTGATGGTGGCCTTGCTTAATTCCTTGGTGGAGTCTCAAAGGAGCCATCTTAGAAAAGAGCAGTGCAGATCCCATTGCATCCACGGTTTTAGCATCAACCTTTGGTGAAAAAAAATTCAAAGGCACATTTCTTCACTGCGCTTCCCATAATAACCACGCAGCACTAGATTTCTGGAACTCTTATTACAACCTTCAGATCTATTGGCAACAGCATTGGAACACTGCAGGTCTGCGAACACCCAGGGCACCAGGCCTCGGCGGGCCGTGCGAAACCACTGTCTCCGGGCAGTTCGGAGAATGACTGACGGGTCTGACAGCGAGGTAACCCTAGAGGCCGAAAGATTGAGGCTCCACAGAAAAGGATCACATTTTCTACTCAGGGCCAATTGTTTTTCCAAGCTACGAAATTTAGATTTTGCCACTTGAAAGATTTGTTTTCCATGCCCCACTCCAGGGAAGGTCTTTACAACAGCTGGCCCCACCTCCACAGCCACTTTAGATACCCATGAAGTATCGGAAGTAGTCAAATTCACTGCACTTTATGAGACTTGGCGACAACTTTGTTTGATGGGTCCTCATTTTTTCCCTAAACTTTCCTCATATGATGTTTTTTCTTCTATAGTTTGTGGACCCTCTCAGATGATACCATAGTTTTAAAAATACTTGCTCTTACCTCTTTGCAGTTTGTGGGGCTATTTCGTGGTTTGACTTGGTTTTGCTCTAGGCTAGAGTTTTGCAGCAGAAAAGGAATACAACAGAAGTCTTCTACTCCGCTCAAGAATTTGCAGTTCTGAAAGGTTGTGTTTCAGGCTCTTTATTGTGAGGTTAAGGATCTAACCAATGCCACCCAGCTAGGTAGTGGCCGAGCCGCGGAGGAGACCAAGCTAAACCACACTATGTCACAAGTGCCTAGAAGCAAAGCCAGCTTCATGTGGCATCTACTGAAAGGCCAGAGTTGTAACAGGTGCTAAAACTTTCTTCCCTAGATGGGTATGCAGTTCCCAGGGACTTATGTGGAGCTTAAAATAGGGGCAAGAGGCATGGGCCTTCATCGGCTGCCATCTCTCCAGAAGGAAGCTGATCAGGTCTAGTCTCCTTTGTCTGTCTGGCAGGCAGCTCCAAGCAAGTTCGGGAATCTTCCTCCCCAAGTGTGCTCCATGGACCAAGGAGGGTCCCCAGAGACCCTCAGCACCTTCCAAAAGCATTCAGTGTCCATCTCTACTGCTATCCTACGGCTCTGAAGCACTGCCCCCAGGCATCACACCCCATGCCGTCTCCTTCCCCTCTGTAGGAAGAATTCATCTCACGCCTGCAGGTCAGCCACTCCCTTCAGCTCAAAGCACTGGCCTCCATCTCCTGTCAAGTCGGAGATGATCTCATTTCATCTCCATCAAGGGGCCAGAAATACAAAAGCTGTCTCTTTCCTGGATGTCCTATAAAGCAAGGCCAGTGATGTTGGTCATCTTGGAAAAAGAAAAGATACACTGATCTTTTATTCTCTTATAAATCACTGTCCTCAAAGGTCTTGCTAGCTCCTGGGGTATTTTCAAGGAGAAGACCCACAGCTCTTTCTCAACTCAGTCTGCAGAATCTCCTGCCTCTGTCAGTGTCCCCAGAAGCCTCTGTAGTCTCCCTCTCCGCACCAACCCTTCCTCCCACCCCAGGTATTACATCTTTGGTGACTGTCTGCAGCCCTGGCCTCTGAGTGACTCTGCTCAGTGTTATGGAGATCCTTCAGAGCAGAAGCACGTACTGTCCTGATGAGTTCCAGGAAATGGGTGCAGAAGGGAAAACATGGGAAGGATCAACACAGATTAAAATGCATTTGCCTTAACCAGGCATATCTGCCAAGTGTTCATGGGGAGAGCAGATTCTTAGGTGTAAAAGGAAAAAAATGTAAATTCATTACTTAAGAGCTTTAAGTGGTTTTATGTTAGATAATATTTTCAAGTTATATTCCAGGCAATAAACAACACTTCAGAAGTGTTTGGCGATGGGCATTTTTTCCTATCTGCATTAAAAAAAGGCCAACTTCTTTTTCAAAGTTCTTGCTTTATGAAATACAAGACTATGCTGGATTAAAGATAAGGGGAGAATCTTAAAAGTAGCAAGAGGAAAGGAGAGAGTTACCTACAAAGGAGTTCCTACAGGGTTATCAGCTGATTTCTCAAAAGAAACCTTGCAGACAAGAAGCGGCTGGAAAGAAGTATTCAAAGTCATGAAAGGCAAAGACCTACATCCAAGATTACTCCATCCAGCAAAGTTATTGCTTAGAATGGAAGGGCTTCCCAGATAAAGTTAAAGAAGTTCATCATTATCAAGCCTTTATTATATGAAATGTTAAAGGGACTTACCTAAGAAATAGAAGATCAAATACTATGAACAGTAAAATGACAATAAACTCACAACTATCAAAAACTGAACCTAAACTAAAACAGGAACAGAATCACAGAAATGGACATCATATAGAGGGTTATCAGTGGTGGGGGAAGGGGAGAGTGAGGGGAAAAGGTACAGGGAATAAGAAACTTATTCTTAAGGCACAAAAGGTAGGCACAAAATAGACAGAGGGAGGTTAAGAATGGTATAGGAAATGGAGAAGCCAAAGAACTGATATGTGCAACCCATGGACATGAACTAAGAGAGGGTGGGAAATGCTGGAGGGTTGTGGAGGGGTGCAGGGAGGAGAGGGGTAAAGGGGAGAGAAAACCGGGACAACTGTAATAGCATAATTAATAAAATATACTTAAAAAAAAAGACTGCTGAGTCTGGTCCCTCTCCTCCTCTACTTGTTTCCTGTGGCTTTTGTAACAAACTACCACAAACTGAGTGTCTTAAAACAACACACAATTACTGCTTTATGGTTCTGGAGGCCAGAATTCATAAAATCAAGGTGTCAGTCAGCCTACGTTTTTTTCTGGAGGCTCCCAGAGTGCATCTGGTTCCTTGCCTTTCCCAGTTTCTGGATGCCACCTGCACTCCTCAGCCCCTGGGCCCTTCCTAGCATCAGTCCTTTTGCTGTCTGGGCCTCCATGTCCACCTCTCCCTCTCCGATGCTGACTCTGCTGCCTCCCTCTGTCACTTAAAAAGTCCCTGGTGATGACACTGGGTCCATTTGGATCATGCAGGGTATCTCCCCATCTCAAGGTCCTTAGTTTAATCCATCTGCAAAGTCCCTTTTGCCACATAAGGTGACATACGTACAATTTCTGGGGATTAGAACATGGGCATCTTTGGGATCCATTTTTTAGCCTGCCACAGTCCCTTAAGGCACTTTGACCTCATCTTGACCTCCTTGACCTCCTCGAACTCACTCCTCTCCTGCCACTCAGGCATCTGGCCCTTCTGGTGCCATGCCACCAGACACCAGAGCTGTCGTTGTGGCTGTTCCCTCTGCCAGGCAGCCCTTCAGCTCCCCCAGGCCTTTCCTCACACAGCCCTTCTCAACCAGCCCTCCTCTGACCACCTTATTTACAGGTTCAGCTTCCTCTCTCATCTCCAGACACTTGCTGTCCCTTTCCTGAGTTATTTTTCTCCGTGGTAACTATAACCATCAGACACATGACACACCTTTTACTCATTGGCTTTTTTTATTGTTTCTTTCACCCCTCTCAAGTGTAGCCTCCACAAGGGCAAGGATTTCTTTCTTTTTTCCTGCAGAATCTTTTGGACTTAGAAAAATGTCTGGCACACAATAGGCCTTCAATAAATGACAGTGAAATGAACCTGGCTGGGTCATTTATTATAGAACCACCCAAGTTGGTATTTTTAAGTTTTACATCTTGGGCTGGTTAGGCTCCCACTAAAACACTTTTCCTGCTGCAGAGCAGACAGCACCTGCCTGCCCAGGGAGTTCTGGGAAGCCTCTGGAGGAAGAGGACTGGTCTTGACCATCCCAAACATACACACTCAGCCCTCAAGTGTGCCAGACACTCTCCATTTCCCACCCGGGGCCTCCAGTCTTTCGTCTGGGGGAGAGAAGGGCAATCCCCTGGCTGAGTGGAGGTGCAGAAGGGACCCTGGAGTCAACTGTGCTTTCCTACCTTCCAGGGGCCCCGGAGCTGTCAAGTCATAAGGC